>JALIZH010022020.1:0-23073 GCA_030522465.1 Rhipicephalus appendiculatus | reverse complement strand
GGACGTGAGCATGAGACATTAAAGGCTTTCGCCTTAATAAATTTGTGTAGATTGCAGTACCCCTACTTTGCAGTGGGTAGTGGGTTTGTAGTTTGTAGTCGTGTAGCGGGTTGTACCGTGTTCTGAAAAGTGGCGACGCAAGTTCCACAGGTGCGCAATGTTGCTCTGGAGCAAAACTTCATGATGCTATGAATGCATCTCTTTTTTTTTCAACAGCTGAATTTGCATATTTTATTTGTTCGGCACTAAAATAAATTTATTGGCATCACAGGGCTAAACAAGGGAAAGACCTACGTTATATACTGGGCTATTATAGTGTAGCAGACAAACGGTAAAAAACGTGGTGCAACGATATTTAGGCAGTAACTACGTGGCACAGATTGTAAATAAATTCAACGCTTCAACAGTTTCCTACTATCAGTTGTGGGAGGGGAGAGGGGGTTGCTCGTCAACTGTGGTTGCAGTATTGATTGTCCACTATTAAATCGATGTAATACACATTACACGTACACTATTATGACTCAGAATGATAGAAATTAGCGTTGCTCGCCGCCACATCAATTCGCCAGCGAACGCTGATTATTATTTGTTCTTGCTATTCTATTTGGAGTTCTTAGACACAACCACATGAAACCATGAGACAATTAAGTCAAGGAAATTATAGACATCATTAAATGTTGTCTTTCACTGTAGCGTGACGATTATATCAGAGACTGAAGTAATTAAAGTGTATGAAAAAGCATCGTGGCTCTTAGTGGGATCCGAAAACACATCCTTCGAATTGCGCGCCCGAAGCTCTACCAATTGTTCTACAATGGAATGCGCTTCCCCGTCCACTCGCTGGATATTTCTGAGTTATCTTAACTATATTATGTGCATTCTTTGAACAGTAATTTGCGCTATTATTGCGATAGCAATTATATGGACACTCTTGGATGGCGTTTGCCGTCGGGCTCACCGTTGGCATCGCCATCATTTTCCATTATATATATATATATATATATATATATATATATATATATATATATATATATATATATATATATATATATATATATATATATATATATATATATCTTCAGCATACTAACGGCAAGCTATTTACATACACCATTTACAGCGGGTAGTACGCAGAGCTATATAGGAAGTATTTCAACGTGTTCTCTGCTTTACCAGATAGATGGTGCCAAGGGCGTGCTTTAAAGGTCGTCGCCCCGCTCGTTGCAATGTGCGAGCGAAGTCACTTCGCCCGCTGCAGCGGCCGCGTTTGCGAAGGGAGCACGCTGCTCAAACAGTTTCGTGAATCCTTCTTTGTGTTTGAGCAGCACACGTTAAGTGTCGAGCTGTGAACACTCTTAGTTCGCGCGCGTCCTGTGTGTGCTCTTTTCGCGCGTCTTTTGTGCTTGAGTAGTGCTCTACACGTTTCGAGATGCTTGCCGTTCTTCGCGTGACGTTCCAATTTGTTGCTATCACATTCATTGCTTCGCGCTTGTGGCGAAACTGGCTGTCAGCGGGAAATGGCTGTCAATGTGGCTGGGAACTGTCTGTCAGTGGACGCAAAATCAATGCAAAGTTGGATATTCAGAAAGCATTTTAAAGAAAAGTTGCTGTAAACATGTGTTGACAATGTTAGTCGTTACAATGCTTCTCGTGTAATAGGGCACGTGCTTCAATATGGGCGCACGTCGCTGCATAAAAGTAGCTCGCCCTTAACCACAGGACGAAGAGCGTCCTCACTTTAAAATTACGGAATGATTATTCTATCGACAAATTTATACCTCCCTCCGAACGAATGCGAATTAAACCAGCATCTTGATACCGATCCGACGTACATGCTAGCGTCCGTTCTACCAGCTAAAGTAGTTCGCTAATTATGCAAAAATCGATCGAGGACTTCCGTGCTTGAGTGATTTACACGCACCATCTGAACGCTTCTATGGGCTTAGTCCAGGATTCCTTGAGCTTGGGCCGCACCCTGTACTCGTCGAGGTTGAAACTGCCCAAGGCTCGCTCCCAAAGCTCGTTGGTGTAAAAAGGGTTGGGGGGATATAGTGAGGATTTGCGACAAGTCTCTTACCATATCTTGGACGGATCCAGGTGCTCCGCAGAAGTGGCATTGCGAAGGAAACTGAGTAGGGGCTGCGACGCGATTTCTGGACAAACGGCTCAATTGACAACTTTATTTTCGGTTTATCAATACATTTGCTATCAGGCAAATACAAGTACTGAATGAATCGTTAAATATCTTTCAATGGCGAAGGGGCAATGTATGAGCCAGGATAATGGGTCGAATAATAATGCCGGCAGACTTTCCTTTTGCAGCAATCTGGGTAAGATTTCTGTGGATTTTTTTACTTCCACTGTACAACCTTTCTCAACGGTTTCGTTTAATTTCTCACAGCTGTATGTTGAGAAAAAAATAGGAAATGCACTATGAAGGTTTAGTGAACTCATGCGAAAGGATTAATGCACTTGCGCAAGTCATGACTAAGCGCGAACAACATAAATTGAAGCATGTCGGCATAGCTCATAAATGCAGCAGATTGGAATCCTGCAGAATGACGGCCTTAGTAGGCTGTTTCATTGAGTGACCTCAGGAACTGCTGCAATAGATCAAACAGCTATAAAGTCGCAGCCTTTTCTTTTTAATGTTTTACTTAACTATATGTAATGCACTCAGCTCATTGCAGTCGTGCACAGGAGCGTTATGAAGCTGATATAGCGGATTGAATTCCCTGTCTGCATAATTATTGAAATTTCTGCAATGTTACTCTTTTTATGAAAAGAAAGCTCAGAATCTATGGTAATTACAATAATTCCTCTTTGTTACGCACTCTGTTTCTGTCTAAGTTGTTCTTTAAATAGCTTTTTCTCGTCATCAGCAAATAACTATTGCACAATAAAAAATATTTATGTTAGCAACATTCACTCACTTTAATGTAGCTCTCAAAGTGTATGAAACAGCCCGTTCCTTACAACATAACATACTACTGCAAAAAGCCCCACTTCGCACATCACCTGCTCCCCTGGTGGCGAGAGGCTGATATAATACATTAGATTTCCATGCTCAAGGACTCACATTTGAATAGTTATTTAGGCCGCTAGAATTTTCAGTCTTCCAGCAGCGCTTCAAATCCACAATTATATCTGTGCGTAGCCATTGGGGCTGCATCAGTTCGGGTTCAACTAAACTAAGAGGGCCCAGTCAGCTTCAACAAAGTAAACTCTCACCAGAGCATGATATGACTTGCCTCTGGCTTTCAGTCTTCAGCCTCCGGGAAAAGCAGGGTTGCCAGGTTGGGCTATAAATAGCCAAATTGGGCTATATTTTTCTAGAGTTGGCGGGACTTTTTGGTCGTTGGCTATTTGGCTACTTTTGGGCTATTAGCTGCCTTCGCTTCAAACGCTCATTTTCCAGGTCCTTTTCTCCTCTTTATTGGTTGTTGTGCCTCAGTGTCGATGTGAATCAAGTGTTTATGTGCATATCGTTATCTTTCATTCATTCTTTCTACTATACCTTCCCTGTCCTTTTGCATTCTTTAGGTATCAGCAGCCTTCACCAGACAGTTGCGGCTGTCAGTAATAATGAATTCCTTTCCTATCAAAGCGAAGCTTCCTTTGCCGGTTTTGCGTGGCTGCTGAGTCCTTCATTCTCACGGCGGATAAATTAAATTTGTGGATTTCAAAGTGTAAATGAAAGAACACGACAAGAGGCTTAAAGGATTTTTTAAGCGTTATGCCTGCAATCACCAAACTCTACGCATCACCGTTGGTTCTAAAGGATACAATTTACCGCTTTACAATTGTTTCACTTGAAATAAGTTCCGACATAAGCGTTCGATGTGATGCGCATCGTTTAGCTTTAGTTATGCGCTTTAAGTAATAAACAAGCCATTCTTCTCCTCCATGGGGTTCCCCTTTCCTCTGGCCACAATCCTGAAATTGGGGCCTCATTTCAAAGAACACAGACAAGTTAACTGACCCTTCATAAAGTTGATTATCTACCAACAAAGAGCAACAATAAAATACAAATGCCAGCAAGCAAGGCGGCATTTCACTCCCGTTTCTGCTTTTTGCAGCAGATATGCGCTCTTGCATTGAGGAGCAGCAGACTCGAAGACATGCATGTCATATCGGTAACTCTCTACAAAAGTTGTTGCTTGTTTTAATCTGCCTTTTATTTGTTAATCTTGCTTCATTTCATTGTTTTGTTTATTTATAAACTCTATCTGTATTAAAATAATAAATAGAAACCTTTTTCTAAATGAATTCTTTTTGGCTATTTTGGGCTATTTTTTATGAATTACATTTGGCTACTTTTGGGCTATTATTGGGGCTGAATTTGGAGGGTTGGTCTCTGAGTACCTGGTAACCCTGAGGAAAAGCCTAGCAAAGGCGGCGGTAAGACCCCCGAAGCAGGAGAGCATGTTGTAACGAGCTTTGGCGATGCGTGTTGTGGCCGTGGTAATGACAATCGTGGCCTGAGGAAAACCTCACAAGCGACGCCATTCGCGCTTTTGGAGTGCCAGCACCACCTCTCGGTAACATCTTCTTTGCCTCTTTTTCTTTATGCTCTACATTTTGTACAGGAGGAGGAGGAGAAAGAAAAAAACAAGAGAGAAGGCAGGGGAGGTTAACCAGGCCCATGCCCGGTTGGCTACCCTACGCTGGGGGAATGGGAAAGGGGAGCATAAAGATGAGAGAGAAAAGAGAAGGGAAGGAGAGAAGAAAATAGTCAGCAACTGTGCTGACGCGTAGGTAGTGGTAGCACTGTAAAAAAGTCAAAGGCGTTGACATAGGCCCGTAGTCATCAAAAAATTACACGATCTCCCGCTAAAGGGAACCATGTGTAGATGTGAAGCAGCGGGCGCTAATGCTTACACTGGCGGCGGCGTTGACGCTGGCGCTCATCGCAGCGTTGCGCAGAAGAGAAAACTGGGGAGGCGGCAAAGCACGCAGTGATGGAGCGGTGTTTCCTACTGGAACACGCCAATCGCTGCTAATGGGCAATGAGAGACAGAAGACTCCGACTGGACACAGAGACTCTGCTTTTAGTTAACGCGCACGCTGCGAATTTTTATTGTTCGTCGCTGCCGCTGGGAGGCGCCACTCACCAGCGACAAGCTTTCCGACCTGCTTTGGGCCGTCCGGCAAGCCGAAGATGCCGCCCGGGTCCAAGGACTTCCCGCCGTCATCTGAGGCACGGTCATCATTGACGGAGAGTGGGACGGAACAGGGGGAAATCCCCTCTTCCCCCGCCTCACCCGACGGAGCCAATAAAGTTTATTCATTCATTCAACACGCACAGGAGAAATCTCCCACCGGCACCACCTTGCAGGTCAAGATCCATTGCCATATATACGGGGTGGCCAGTGAACGGTTGTGCAGCGCGAGCAGTCGGTTTTTTCAACCAAGAAACTCGCTAGGCAGACGCTGCCTGCGTCGGCGTCGCGAGGCGAGAGAGGGGGGGAGCGTACGAAAGGAGAGACAGGGGGGACGCGCATGCGCATTGGGAGCGTGGACGCCGCGGGCAAGGATGCCCTAGAGGAGAGAGGGGGGGAGCGTAGAAGAGAGAGAGGGGGGACGCGTATGCGCAGTGGGAGTGTGGACGCCGCTGGCAGGGGATGCCTAGAGGAGAGAGGGGGTGGGGGAGAGGAGGGGAGGCGCATGCGCAGTGAGGGTGTGGTTTCCGCGGGGAGGGATGCCGAGAGGGGGAGAGGAGGTTTTTTTTATTTTTATTTTTTTATTTTGAAAGGGTTTGCGCATGCGCAGTAAGGGAGGCCACGCGGCACGCCACCACCACCACCACCGGATTAAGCTTCGCCATAAGATGCTTCACATCTAAAAACACAAAAGGGCTTTGACTGCCTTGTGAGCCGACGAAAGGCGAGGACGGTGCTCCGGCAGCATCTGCACGGAGAGCGGCCGATCGTCCAATCGTCGCAATGCGTTAGAAAGTTTTCGTCTCTCAGAGGCAAAACGAGGGCAACGGCATAGAAAATGATCGATGTCTTCTTCGGTGCCGCACTGTCGGTCATTCCAATTAGAGTTGTGTAGGCCTTCGTGAAGGCAACCCCCCAACCAAAGCTGACACAGAAGGTTTCCTTCACGCCATTTTGTACAAGTCCTCCATTTGAATTATAGGGACTTTTTGGCAAAGAATGTTTTTTAAAGACGATAATCTTTCTTGGGATACCTAAACGGAGAAATTTTGGTCTGTCGGTCTGTCTGTCTGTTTGTCGGTACGTCACACGATTCAGCTAGCTGGCCAAACTTTAACCCCCCGGCCTTACGACCTCCAATCTTGACCAAGAAGCATGTGTTCATACGGGTGAGCGTGGGCAATTAAAAATCAAATATTACGCATACCTGAGGCACAACATCAATACCTTAGTACTATTCACAGTGTTCCTTTAAAACAAAATCTATAGATACGTAATTATAAAGATCCTAGTGTTTATTACGCGGCGCTGCTGTGTAAAAAACAAGTCTCCGCCCAGTGATTTAACTTCGACGCTGTGGCTGGCTGTGGTGCTGCCACCTGGCAGCAGCATTGTTCAACACAAGCCGATGTTCCCCGGTAGCGCTGTAGATGGCGTCCTCTTCTGTTTTATCAATGCCAGCCAGATGCGGCTGGTTCATCGTAGAAGAGCGCTGTCTCAGGCAAGGCAAAACATATATGGCCGCTTGATGAAATACGACCCACTCTACAAGACATGATCAGAGAACGCAGAGAAAAGACCGACGACCAAATTTCAGCGGAGGAAACGCCGGCGTCCGTCTAAGCGCGCCCGGAAAACGTCCGAAAAACGAGCCCAGCGGCTAGCCCAGCTATTAAATTGTGGTACTCATGCCGCTCATGCAGTGCAGTCGGCACAAGACTATCGTCTTTCGACGACATTTGCAGCGAAGCACGCAGATACGCGGCCATTTTTTTATTACGAAACATAATACGAAAGCACTAAAAAGGCATAAGTTTCGTTTACTAGGAGGTTTTGTACTTACGTGAAGACTTTGACTTTGCGTCCTATAGCATCGCAGCTGTACATTTCACATGGATTTGAAGTTGCTAAGAGCGCCCTAAAATATCTCGTTCTAAATATGCAGACATCTGCGCAAGAAACAAACCGCTTTGAGACACAAAAAAGACACTGAATTCTTTCCTTAAGAAAAGTCATAGTGTGCATTTTTTTTTTTCAATTTTTCAAATACGAAATAAAAGTACAAAATTTCACATGAACGTACCAATCTGATCAAGAGAAGTTTCGTTTTCATAGAATATATAGATATTATTGTGTTACAGCTAACTGATGTTGTCCTGTACAGCATATTACAATTTACTATGCGTATGCTCTTTCTTTTTTTTAGCCGTTTGTTTATGTTACGTTGAAAGTAAGTTTATTCGGTCGAGTTATGCACTATGGTGATATATCTCTTATTGCGGCTTTCATGT
Source organism: Rhipicephalus appendiculatus (assembly GCA_030522465.1). NCBI lineage: Eukaryota > Metazoa > Arthropoda > Arachnida > Ixodida > Ixodidae > Rhipicephalus > Rhipicephalus appendiculatus. The sequence continues at coordinate 15,620 of JALIZH010022020.1, read as the reverse complement.
AGAAAAATTGTTAGATTATCTTGTGGTATGTCTTTTAATTCTTATGTTCCCTTATTCCCTTATTTTACGAGCGCGGGCGCGGGCGCGCGCGTTATCTCCCCCTTCTCGGCGGCCGGAAGCGGGGGGCCGGTGTACCCTTCTACGTGCTGCGCTCTCAACGCGAAGAGAATTCTCTTAAACAAGCGTTTTCTAGAGTTGCGTGAGATCGGATCCAAAAACAGTTAGCTGCCAGCCTCACTTCGTATAACATTACAATTTTTTGCTATCGCATTCATTGCTTCACCCTTGCGGTGAAACTGTGACTTTTTTTCAGTAGCCTGTCATTTTTTAGAGATGCGGAAATTCTTGGGAACCTTCAAAAACGGATGAATTCGGACAGAATTTACTACTGGCCGATGGTGGCAAGATTTATTTATTGGTATTCAGAATAATATAACTAATTTAGGCTTGCAGTAGGCCTCAGGTCAAATTCAAAATTAAGCCTATAGTTCTATATCGACACGCTCATATAGCACCCCGTTATATAGAAACGCTCATAGCAGCAATCCATCCATAGTTCCAGTGACATAATGAAGAACATGGAAGAAAAAAGTGTAGCTACTGTTGGCAGGACATAATTATTCGGTGGTGGCCTAGCGGTCACCCGATCGAGCTGCTGTGTTGCAGTACGGACGTTCCATTTCACGATCCGGCAAACAGATCGAATTTCACCTTGAAAATATGACCTATTTGGCACGATATCAGCAGTAACGATCATGAAAGCCGGGTCACAAAAGACTGGAGAGGTTTACCGACAAAGCGTTGCTTTGAAGGGGACGTGACGTTGACAACAATTTTTGTTATTTATGGCGATAAAGTAACGGAATTTAGCATGTAGACGTGACGTACCATGCTAATGTCATAACTGAAATTGGCTGAGAGCTATCTGACGTGGTTTTTACAATGAAAGCTGTATATGGCTAGGTGAAACGAAAATCTGTTCGACGATCGTCGTGCTAAACTTCTCCATTGGCTGCGCCGTCGGTGACGTTATTCTATACGTCGTACCCAAGCGTGCGCGCCACTGGCTGCGCCATCTGTGACGTCGTTCTCTCCGTCGTACCCAAGCATGCGTGCCATGGGGGTCGGATGCTTGGAGAGTCGGTGAGGAAACGGCGATGCGGGCAGAGCAGTGTCAACGTGGCAATGGCGCGAACGCGTCCGCTGGAGCCAACGCCCACTTTCGGCGGGAATTTCTCGAGTGGCACTTCGGCTGCGGCACTTCGGCTGCGACGATCCCGTTCAGTGCGCGTCTGCCATGCACGCTGTAAGCCACGTGGCGGTGTTCGACGACGCAGCCGTGAACTCAACTCGTCTCGTCGATGGCACGCATTACCGAGCCATCGCCCCGGAGAAGACCAGGTTCCTCTGTCACTACTCTACGACGAACACGCCGAGGAGTTGTAGTTTCCCGTAGATATACTTCGGCCGTCCGCGGAAAATCATAAGTCCATACGCCACGTCGTTTTCCAAAGCCACAAGTGAGATACGGTGCTCGGACCGTCAATGCGTGGAACCAGCTCACATCTTGTACATGGCCATGAAAGTGACCCGCTTCAACATCGTCAAAAAGACCGTCACATTCCATACCAACGCTGTTACGAGCACCATGTATCACTCGCTAACAACTATAGAGAGTGGTGACTTCGTGAGTGACGCGCTTGACCGAGACATGGCGTTCATGCGTGAAGTCCCAAACACATTCCATTGCTGCCAGGAACGCAAGAAGGAGGTGTTCGCAATAACAAGGCAACTCGGCAAACCAACTGCTAACTTTATCTGCCTCATTGTCATGTTCAAATTGGTTAACTACTTAGACATACGTATTGCAAAGTTTTGGGATAAGCAAATTTATGAGGGCCCAATGATATTGGTTTGCTTTTAGTGTTAAAATAAGCACACAAGAGCTTCTAAAGTGTACTGTACAGATTGTCTTACTAATAACTGTTATAAAAAAGCCAATTATGAATATCTATACGATGCGCAGAAAACAGTGCAGTGCTTGAGAGCACTCACATCTTTAAGGGCTTAAGTGCAGAAAACTGATCGGCTTTATCTTTATTTGTTGTGAAATGACACAGGAATCACTGACAGCAACTACACGAAAAAATGAAAGGTGAGAAAACTGAACTAAAGAAGAGGGGAGTTCAAAGCTAAGAAAAGGAGACTTACAACGGAGCTGGTTTCATTTATCATTCAAAGAGCTCCCTTTCGCGGCAGTCTTGAGCTCTGATATCTCCTCTTTATGGAGAAGCCAAGATGGTGGTGCTTTGCCAAGGGAAAGCTGCAGTTTGCGTGTTCTGACACCCAATTTTCTCGCAGTTTTTGATGAAAGCAACTAGTAAAGTGCCTTTGTCTCAACTTGAACAGCTTATTTCGTTCTAATATTTCGCTATGACGTAAAACGTAGTCAGAAGATTGCAAAAATATAAATTAAAGATTGCATTTTGTGACCAAACTTACCATTCTTATTGCCACGTCCCCCGTTAAGATTGCGTGGCAACAGTTCTGGCCAGGAAAGAACAACGCTCAACAATGGGTCACGGTTTCTTCATACGCAACCTGCCTTCGGGTTGGGCTGTTAGCCGTAATAAATGCGTCTATTTGACTATTTCAAGTGTCCAGATAGCTCCCCCATTTTTCAGATACTCTTGAAAATTCTAGCAACTTTCGCATGCGCTAGGACATGCGCTGAACAAGCGCCATAGCCCTCATTTATGTCCTAGCCGCTGGTATGGGGGGGAACATGCACACGCGACAACCACGTCGCAAAATTTCAAGCGCTCATTGTCCAGCACTCAAGCCAAGGCTTTATTGACTGGTCAAGGCGTTAGTGACTGTCAGCAATATAGCTGAACAAATTTACTGATTACCGTAGAGTTGTAGTTTATAAAGTTCCTTTTAGCATCGTCCGCTTCTGTGCAGGGCAGGTAGGCTGCTGTGTTAACCAGAGATTACTGGAACATGAGATGTAGCTGACCGGAGGTTCATCGTCTAACCAGTCTTTATATTGACATGAGTGTAACTGCATGCCAAAATTCGACGAATGCACAGTTTTACGCAGGCACATGAATGAAGAAACGTGTCTAATGGTTGAGGCCCAGGCATATCGACAATAGCGGTAGAGCACGGGTGAGTCAACAATCGATTAGCTTGAATAAAGAAGAAATCAAATGCCTGGACAGTTATCTCTCACGTAGACCTCTACGCGTGTCGCAGTGATAGGCATTGCCACTCACTTGGGCATGCGCAGGTAAGCTTTCGTGCCTACTTTCCTATCCGCTGCCGTGCGCCTTCCCCAGTTGTTAGTCAGTGTTTGCGTTGTCCTGACTTCTTTCATGTTAACGTGTTTGCACGCACCGTCTTTTATCATGGCTGTATAAATTGTAGTACACCAAGACATAGCACAAGAAGGCATATCTCTTTGGTTGGTTTAGAAAGTGAACTTCCCAGCGAAAGAAAGAGCGGCTCAAGAAACGTGCACAAACATAGCTCGTACAGCCATCTAATTTTATACAAAACTTTCCACTGACATGAAATAACTTTAATATAGTAGCGCAGCCTATAGTACAGTCGAGCATGTTTGGCGGTGTATTTACCAAAATTTCGTCGACCGCTCGAACAGCGATAGGCTACCTTCTGAGATAAGCTGGTAGTCGTTGACTCTTTGAGTAGACATAAAGAAGAATGTCCAGTCAAAACTTATTTTTAACAGTGGAGCTGTTTAGGCTAGGTGTACTCCCGTGATCGATCGCACAAAACACCGCGGGTATGCGCCACTGAAAGCGGGTATGTACCAAGCAACTCCTAGCATGGCATAGCTATGCATAGTATAGTATGTCAAGGGGGTGGGATAAAGAAGTGAGAGTGAGGAGTAAGAAAAGGCGGATGGGAGAGGGTAAAGCATTGCCAGCCTAGTGTAGTATAAGTTAGCAATGAGATGGGATTGGGAAGTGAGGGTGAGTAGGATTGATGAAACGGTGCGGGAGAAGGAAATAAGAAGGAAAAGTGGGAGTTGATAAGGTAAACCTTTGCATGACTATGTAAAAGTGAAGTCGAGGGTTGGACGGAAGCCCGTCTGCTTGGCATGAAACATGAGGCAATAAAGTCAAGTATGCCAACCAAAATAAAAACTAAAAACGAATAAAAAGACGTTTCGGCTTCACTACGGGAGCCTTGTTCACTTCAATGGAGCAAAGCCAAGTTACAGGTGCTTATTTATTCTTCGGCAAATGACGTGAGCAGCCCGTGTACGCCGGAAGCAGGGTTCCCTCACTTCGATTGAGCATGTGACGTGTGTTTTGTATCTCCGACGACTCCAGATAAAGCCGGGATTTCCAGACCAGTCGCCCGTTGATGTTGCTGACCTCGGGAGGCTCCTCTCCTTCTGCCTCGGAAACACGTACTTCTGCTTTGAAAAGCCCTTCAACAGGCAAGTGCACGGAACAGCGATGGACACCTCCATCTGTGTTACTGCTGCCAATAATTCGATGGAGTGGCTGGCAACCCATGCACTCGCCTCCTTCAGTACAAGGTCACAAATTTTTCCGCGCGTCGTGGACGACTGTTTCTACGTAATTCGGCGCAACTTTTTTCCCTTCATTTACTGCGCACCTGAACAACCAAAGAAAAGTAATCAAATTCATAGTAGACACTGAGGTCGATAATATGCTCCCCCTTTCGGGTGTTCTTGTCAAGAGATGCGACGGATCACTTTCGTTTAGCGTGTATCGACAGTACACTCACACTGGCCGCTACCTAAACTTTCATTCCATTCATCCTGATGTTCACATAAGGTTTTTTTTTTTTGCCTCCCTGATCAACCGCGCGAACCACATTTGCACCAAAGCAGATCGTTTTACCGACTTGGACCACGTGCGAGACGACCTCTCGGCAAACCGCGATCCCACGTCTTTTTTTGAATGCTGTGGAATGTCGCTTGTCCAACTCCGTTCAACCGGCTAATAAGGGATATTCATAATGCTTGGGGCTCTGCCAACACTGGGCGCGTCCGCCATTTTTTGTTGTGCACCGTCGAGGAATCGTCTGCCACCGTCTCCAAAGGACAGGCCACGAAGCGGCTGAGCCGCTGTCATTGGCGGAGCTTCCAGACCTAGAAAGTGCGGCTTTTTCTTTCGTCATCCAGCCCCGAAAGGTCAGTGAACCTTTCTGTGCTGCCACAAATTGACGAGAACGCAATATCGGAGCTCTGCGCGCTTTAAAATTCAACCGGACGGCAGCTGCACGAGGCGCATCGCTTCGCAAAGCCGAACTGCTGTTCTCTAGTAAAGTGTGGGATTGGGCTAGTTGGTATTCCATTATTAACCTGCTATGCGCTAAAATTGGACATGGTACACATAGAAAAGACGAGGACCAGCGCGGACTTCCAAATTATTTTTATTACAAGGACGGTTTTTTGGCCTCTCAGCGTTATGAATGTGGATGCCAGCCCTTGTTTGACAAAACAAGAGTTCTCGCGTCCCACCCTAACGAAGGCACTAGAATCATAACGGAGCCCGCAACAATAGCTCAAGAAAGTTGCATCAGTAAACCGTCCATATTCTTATCAGAAAAATAACTGGCGCATTTGGATTCTTCGGCACGTGGTGTTCCAGGGTGATCACATGTTTTTTCGGGGTTCCTTCTTGCCTTTTAGTTCTGTTTGGTTTTTTGTTCTTGGATAAGCATGTGATCTTATCCTTGTCTGTAGCCTATAATCTGTGCGTCCTTGTAATAAAAATCAGTTGGAAGTCTGCGCTGGTCCTCGTTTTTTCTGTGTGTACGATGTCTAATTTTTGCGCTGAGCAGTTTAATAATGTTCTCTAGCGGCTTGCGCTTCCGACCTAAGGTAGGCGTTCAAGGAAATTCTTCATTGCAGAGGAGATGCGACCCTCAAACTTCTCTGATGACCTTTAGCAGCAATACATCTCCATTGTATTTGCCACTGCGATTATAATAACACGCGTCAGATATCGAAACCACGTTCTCTCTGCGCGACCTGTGCAAGGCTGCGCTGCATTCCTCAGTTCATTTCTTTAGCCGCAGGTATCTCAAAACCCTTCGCAATAGCGTGTGTCGTAGTTTTTCGAAATAAAGAAGGCATGCGCGTGTGCATGAGTGGTGCGCCGCAAACCAAACAAAAATACTGATCGCGCGTTTCGATTGTATACAGGGAGAGCGTCCGGAGTAATACTTTTTTAACGCGAGAGCGTTAAAGAGGTCGTTTCGCTCAAATTCCGGCGTCGGCAGCGGCGTCGTTGGTTGTGAGCGAAAAATCATCATCTTGTCCATGACCAAAAAATCGAGAAAGATAAATAATAAGAATTTCCGGGTCCGAGTAAGGATCGAACCCAGGCCGTCTGCGTGGCAAGCAGGTGTTCTACCACACAGCAACGCTTCTGCTTAGAATTACATTAAAAATAACTTCCTCTGCTTAGAAATGCAGTGAAAGTAACTTTCATGCTTTACAAACACAGGCGTCCTGCATACAGGCGTCACAATACAACATGTAATATCGCAGTAATATTGCGCAGTACAAGCGTACATTGCCATCGGGCGTCAGAACATGTGAATATCATAATGCCATCGTGGTTCAAAGCCGGTCACCCATTACAAAAGGCACACACGTTACTGCGCGTATTCCCTTAACACCGCTTAGTGGGTGCATAGCAAGTTCGAAAACATTTCCCGCTCATAATTGCCCGTGGTTTAAAGCATGCCACCCATTACACAGTATGCACTAAGTGATTAAAGTACGCACTAGGCACAGGATATTGCTATCGCGTTCAACTCTTAAAGGCGAAGATTAAGGGTCCCCCAATATTTAATTCAAACTGGCTGTTTATAATGCCATGAGGTCGTAATCTATCGCGCGGATTTAGTGTTGTCGTTCTGGTGTTCTCTCGCTATACGTGTGCGTGCATTTACTTATTTTTTTTTAAATATCTTGCTGTTTGCTTTCGCATGCCACGGAGGCGTGCATTATCGCGCACCACGCGCTATTGCCGCTATTGCGCTGCTATTGCAGTGCCCGCGATCAGCGGAAATACGAGTACGATGATACCTAGAGTTACTGTATATGCTCCCTACGGGTAGCATATACAGTAACTCTAGAAATACCTAAAGCCCCTAGACCTGCCGAACAAATAGCTCCATCTGTAGTACGGCTGTGTAACTGCAGCGCTCCGTGTTCGCAGCGCACGCTGACCGAAGGAAGCACAAGAAAAATAAAAGCGGAGGGAGAAGAGTGCATAAAGTGAAGGGCAGACGCGGCGTGCGGACTACGTACTTCGGCGCGCACAAGGTGGGCGCACACTGCCTTGCGAAGCTTGCAAAGCGGTGACTGTGTGAATCTTTGCGATCGGGTCTCGTGTGGCGGCACTGATTTACCGCGGATCCGCGTAACATCGTCTGTGACACTGCTTATACACGTGTAATTAAGTGCTTGCTTTCTTCGATCCGCAACACCGACAAGCTAACGTTTATCAATCATGCTCTCTCACACGTGTGCGATGTCAGCCGTCTGTTCTGAAATGTATATATCGTAATATATTGTTCCCTAGGTATAAGTATGTTGCAGTCAAGCAATTAAGTTGCACGGATAAATAAGAACTGAGGTTTTAGAGCGCTTTGCCCGCGCCGGTCATTTCCGAACCTAAACACAGTGCCGATCTTGTTGACGAAACAAGTGCGCGTCGGTATGTTCTTTTCTTCGTTCATGTAACTGATAAATTCGTTTAAAATCCCTCTTACCTTCTTCCCGGCATTGCCAGAGCTCCCTCGTTGCCTCAACAGCGCAAGAAGCATTGGGGGGTCATCGCAGAACGAAGATAATCAATCAGCAACTAGCACCATAAAGGCTGCGATATGCGACTGGTTTCGTTTTCGTGCCCAACAATACATGGCGGATCGAGCTTACGGGATCGTCAACAGATGGCGCTGTACATTTTGAATATCCTCTATTACCGTCCAAGAAAATGTGCAGTCATACCCAATGCTTCTAGTATAAGCGAAACCTCATCTCTCGTTACGACGTTCAGGTGGCACATGTGCCGGTGTGCGGAGACATGCACTCGTAGGCGGCAAGGACAGGCTTCCGAGAGCGTCGTTTTCTAGAGTAGTGTGCAAGATACCTCGCGCCAATTGCAACAAAGCATATATCGGCGATTAGGGCAACTTTTGACACAGGCTGAGGCAAATGAGAATGCCTTCGGCAAAAAAACAAACAGTTTCGAACACATTATCCGAGTTCAAGGAGGCAACAGGGCGCGAGATTGACTCGGCGAACCCAAGTATTGCCGATGAAGAAAGAACCCAAGTATTGGCGGTCAAGCTCGCGGCTTTATTAGTAGTCGTTGTGGATATAGAAAACATGCGCTCAATTGAATTGAGGCAACCCTCCCTCCGTCGTACACGCACTGCTTACCAGGGCTGGGCAAAGATACTTTGAAATTGTATCGCGATACGATACAAGATACTCAGGCAAGAAGTATTGGAGATACAGATACAAGATACCACCGCAACAATTGTATCCGATACGATACTGGCGAATTGTATCTTAAGATACTTCGATACATTCGCAAATGTGTTGTTATAGACCCCCATACAGTAGTAGCGAACGCCTATGCACAAAAAGGTCTGCTTGAAACTTTCTTAAATGTGACCAATTTCATTTCATTTTAATGAAATGTCTGTTAGTATCTCAAAAGCTTTGTTCTTGGTGAAAGTACAATAGTTTACTTCCGAAGGAACTTATTAGGGTTTGTTTCAGCTGCTTAACAGGACAGATCTTTAGACCCTTCGCGGACAGCGGTTCTTGCTTGCCATTTCTGTAATTGATGGAAGTTGCTGCTGAGCTTGCCGACCAGCTAGCGAGTTGCCATCAGCCACACGAGCTTCAATAAGTAGCCTTCGCAGGATGGCCTAAAAACCGCTGTTCAGTGTTACCTTGTCCATATAAGACCGTTTATGTAATACCAAATCACTGGTGTACAGCAGCAACAATGCTTGTAGCAACATTTTTTGTGATGCATTGTGTATACGTAGAGCACATAGAACTGCAATTACTTTTCATAATGTTTTGATCTGCTGGCGCAGTGTTCGTCATCTATATTCTCACAAACGTGCAATCAGTTTTTTCTTCAACGAGAGAACATGTGCACCCCAGAAACGCTTCAGACCTATTGCATTGTCACGTGGTGGTGACTATGAAGAAAGCGGCAGTCACTCTGATAGAGACGAAACTCTTTATGGCGGTAACTTGTGCCGAGAAAACTAAATCACTCAAAGTAAAAGCATAGCCCGCTGTACTCTGATTGCGGTAATAAATGTCGTCAGCCTTCGGTAATCTGATCACTGGCGGAACGCGTCTTTTTTTTAGTGATCGCACCTTCTAGCGTTATCGCTCGTGCTCGCATAAGCTCCCGAATAAAGTAGAGCACGCGCGTACTCCGTGTAATCTTAATAATAATCGTTGAGTTTTTACGTTCCAAAACCACGATATATGTAGTAGTAGAGGTCTCCGGAAAATTTGACCATCTGGCGTTCTTTAACGCTCAATTAAATGTAAGTACATGCGCCTGTAGTATTTCGCCTCTATCGATAAGTGGCCTTCGCGGCACGATCTGGGCGTAATCTTAACAGAACAAGCTGAGCCAGTCTCGAAGATTCGGAAACATCGCGGCGCGGCTTGCGCCGAGCGGTGATTGTGGTTTAAAGCCGATCACACCAAGATAAAAAGTTAAAAATGTAAGAGCGCGTGGCAGTATAGTGGCACAAATTGTCTCAGACCAACGCCGCTATTCACCCTATTGCCGCCTATAGCTCCGATTACCTGGAAATTAGAAAGAGTAAAAAAATACGGAGGCCTAAACAAGAAAAACAAATATAACTCAAATGGAAAAACAGTTATGGATCAAACGTTCATAGTAAGTATCGAAACATGATAGACGTGGCACTCATATGACAATTAAGCATAAAGTATCGTAAACTTCTTTCTGTTGAGACTGCTCCAGCGCTGTCATGTTGCTCTGCCGCATCAAAAGGGACGCTCACACCTCATCGCCTGCGCTCCCTGGTGGACTGGGACGGAAAAATAAAATTATGTCGCTGCCCTTAGTTTTAATAAGGTGGCAGTGTGGCACCAGTACCAGCTTGAGAAGCGGAGTTGTCAAGGATTTTGTTTCGCACGGAGGTGTTGCGGTATCTTCTATCTTAAGATACACGACACATTATTGAATGTATCGGAAATACAGATACAGATACTCGTCTTGTGATACGTATCGCGATACAGATACAAGATACCCAAACAGTATCTAAGATAGTATCTCAGATACATGTATCTTCGATACTGCCCAGCCCTGCTTACGTCATGTGAAAAATGCATAAGTACCTGTAACTTGCCTTCACCTTATTAAATTAAACAAGACTTCCATAGTGAAGCCGAAACCTATTTTATTCGTTTTTAGTGGTTATATTGGTTGGGGTTCTTCGATTTGTAGCCTCACAACTATGTCCAGTACAACATATAGCATGGGGTGGGAAAGAGAAGTATGCGCAGAGCAGCTCGTAGCATAGCAAAGCCATGCATAATATTGCTACACGTGCTCCTTGCTTTCTATTTTCATGCTTACAATGTAACTGCTGCCTTGCGCAAAGCGTTCCCGAATGACTGGGAGCTATCCATATAATCTTAGAACCTACCGATGGCATTACGTGCGCAAGGAGAACATAAGTTAGTTCTGGAACTTACGCGGCCGCTAGCAGTAACGCAGGAATCTTCGATTATACATGTATGATAGCCGACGCGCTTGACTGCTTGTCAGATTTATCGACGGCCGACGCTAAGTTCGCCGCTATCAGTGCCAGTGGGTATTACTGTAGTTTGACTTTCCGTTTACCGGCCATAAGTTTGGCAAAATAAACTGTTTCATCTTGGACATACAGACTGCTCCCTTCGTCAACGTCACGTCCTCGTGACACCTGGTGGACGTGCTGGGTAGCCAACTTGAAGGACCCTTCAGGTCATCTCGCACGATTGAGTCTAAGACTTCAAGAATTCGACATTACCGTCGTTTACAAGTACAGCTGAAAGCAAGTTTACAAGTAAGCCGACTGCCTGTCTCGCGCCCCCGTCGACCCACCATCCCAGGACGACCAGGACGACAGCTTCTTGGGAACCATAAGTGCTGGCGAATTGGCGAAACGATAGCGAGCCGACGCGGTACTTAGGGGCCTAGTAGAATACCTCGAGGGCAGGACCGCCGTTGTTCAGGAGGTATTCAAGCGAGCACTTGCGTCGTTTTTCTTGCTAAACGGCGTTCTCTGAAAGAACTTCTCTCCGCTTCGAGCCAAGTACCTTCTCATGGTGCCTTCAGCATTGCGACCAGAAGTTCTCCAGGCCCTGCACGACGATCCGACTACAGGACACCTCGGTGTTTCCCGCACTCTCGCAAGAATACAGGAAAAGTACTACTAGCATTTCCTTGCCGCCGACGTCGCTCAGTACGTAAGCACATGCCGGGACTGTCAGCGACACAAGACACCGCCAACAAGACCGGCAGGCTTTCTTCAGCCGATCGAGTCACCTCGGCGACCGTTCCAGCAGATCGGGGTGGACATACTATGGCCGTTCCCAAAGTCGACTTGCGGAAATAAATGGATCGTCGTAGCTACCAACTACCTCGCCTAACGACATTACGAACTCTCAGTGGCGCGCCGCACGACCTGAAGTCGGCCATGTCGTGCGCCGTAAACCATTTTATACAAGTTAGCAAGCTATATCATTGTGTTTTCCTTTATTATTGCCTTTTATATATGCATGCACTTTTTTTACGCACTTCCATCTTATTTCACAAACATCGGGACGATGCTTTTTCAGAGGGGAGCAATGCCACACGTGCTTCTTTCTTTCTATTTTCATGTTACCGCCCCATTACAATATAACTGCTGCTTTGCGCAAAGCGCGCCCGAATGACTGGGAACTATCTAGATGATCTTAGAACTTTCTGATGAGATTACTCGGCCGCTAGCGATAACGCTGGAATATTCGATCATACATGTATAAAAGCCAACGCGCTTGACCGCTTGTCACTTTTATCGGCGGATGACGCTCGGTTCGCCGCAATCAGTGCCAGTGTGTAATGCTGCAGTCTGACTTTCCGTTTACCGGACACAAGTTCGCCCAAATATACAGTTTCATCTTGGACATATGGACTGATATCTTCGTCAAACGTCACGACTCCGTGAAAATATAATATAGGTAAGGTGTCGGAAAGGAAAGTGGGGATAGTGAGGAGTGATGTCCAGGGTGAGAAGGGAAAGCAGGAGGGGTGAAGGGTAAAGCACAGTGCAGTCATGCATAGCATAGTATAGCAAGTTGTGGGAAAGAGAAGCAAGGATGAGGAGGAGTGATGTGTTGGTGCGGAGGAGGCAAAGAAGAAGGGGAGAGGGTAAACAGAGATTAGCCATGTGTAGCAATGGTGGGGTACTCAGAAGTGAAGGTGAGGAGGAGAGAAAGGAAGAGGGGCCGGCCACCAGCTCCACGGTTTTCTCAGTCTTCACATCACTAGTGCGCAGCTGCCCAATTATTTTTCTTCCGCGGTCATCAATTGATGGCACGCATATTTTATTTCCAAGTTATTCTTTATTCGTTTGAAGTGTTTATGTTAAATGTTGAAAAAAATAACGGGCAAGAAAGTATGGCTAGTACGTATTTCAGGCTTACCTGCTACGACTTTTGCTTCGTATGTTACTGGCGGAGGCAGTTCACGCACTGGGAAGAAAGATAGCAGTTGAAATAAATGACATTTCTACGTTCCTTTTTCGAAAGAGCAGACTCAATGATTTATATTTCTCGCTCTCTATATTTCCCTTCGACCAGTTCGTTTAAAGCGGCCCTCTAACATTTCTCTGGGTAATTATTTAATATAGGATATTTACCTCACTACTCGACTAAATTGCCTCGCTAATCCGCTGCGGCCAAATTTCTTTGAATCCTTGAAATGTGAGGCGAATTACAGGAAGTTGCAGCCCCCCTCAAAGCAGCTTTTTTCTCTTTTCGTCCCTACTTGCGCGCTGTAAGCTGCAGAAAGGTCGGAATGGCAAATTTCCCAGGCCCTGCGGCAACCAAATGGCGCGTTTCAGATTTTCTTTTTTTTTTCTTGTTCCCGCTATAGCGTTAAAGAGCTCGTTTCGCAGAAATTCCGGTGTCGGCGTCGTCTTCCCTGTGGCCGTCGTTCGTTGTGAGCGCAACATCGACGTTGTCCGGGAGCTACAAATTGCGAAAAATCCAACTAATAAAATTTATAGCTCCGAGCCTGAATCGAACGCAGGATTGCTGCGTGGCAAGCACGTGTCCCGCCACACAGCCACACCAGGGCTTGAAATTGTTTCGGAAAGAAAACCCTGTGCAGGTGTCATATATTGCGAGGACTCTTGTTAACACAGGTAAAATTACCTGGACGAAGTTTAAAATCGCACCATGCGTCACACCATCGAAATTTCTGAACGAGTGGGTGGCTTAAGTGTCCAGCCAATACAAGGCGCTCGGGCATTATTAATCATCACCATCAGCACAAGCTTCAACAAGGTGTGCAGATGAGTGATGCCTTACGAACACGTAGTGGGTACATCGCTCTTTCGAAAAATGATCAATTATGTCGTAGAGGACGCTTCGCCACAGTACTTGTACTAGTCTTTGTAGGCTAGTTTAAAACAGTGAAAAGTTCTTTCACTAGCAACATGGTTGAGGCGTCCACCGAGAAGTGTAGCCGATAAGGCAATGTGCACATCACCCGATTACGCTGTCGCGCTCTACTCTTGAAGGCGAAGGTCAAGCATTCTCCAAGATTGTGTTTTATTTTTTTCGACAGGGAAACAAGTGACCCAAAGCCACTATTTTTTTCTATCTCTACCTGTTCCTATCCAATTTTGTCCTTTTTTTTAATGTCCATGCCACCTGTAAGATTATTTACTTCAGTGTGACTAATGTCGAATACATCCGGGGCAGCCGAAATCAATCAATCAGTCAATCATGAAGCTTTTTTCTTAGAATGCATTGAATGTCACTTCCAATTCGAGCGTGTGCTACGGCCTCCAGAACCGCTCAGAAGAAGTTGTTGCTGGGCTAATTGGTAGATAGCTTCGACGGAATCATTTAGACGCCTAAGCACAACCACAAAAAAGACGAAGCGCAGGCTATTTGCTAGTCACCCTCTTTTCCTGTGCTTCGACATTTTTCTGGTGTCGCTCAGGTTCTGATATCTAATTATTTTCCTCAAAGAGCCGCTCAGGTTACTGGCGCTGCCTCGCCTTGCCGCGTGCTCGACGCTCGGAGGAACGCCAACCGCCGACACCACGCCGTAGAGCACGCGGCGGGAGGTAAGGTACCGGCCTCTCGTGGCGGCCACGGTATCTACCCCTGCGTACCAGATGGCGGTCATGGCACGTATGGCTTGCTACGTACATGACAAAGCTGGCATGCAAGGTCACTATGGTGCACCCCCCGCCCCGCTTTCGAGTACTGGCGTAACGCGCTCGGTACAAAACAACTGAGTTCTACCTAATTGGTACTGCTTACGTGACCACCGCTCAAGCGCAAAAATTTTGCACGAAAGGACGCAATGGCACGGACAGTGCATGTCTCTGTCTTTTCGTCCTTTCATCCAAACGTTCTGCGCTTAACGGTGGTCAAGTAGGGCTCAGTAGGAGGCAAGTGACTACGTGTTGGAGTTAGCCACTTGCTCAATGGAGCAGGGCCACTTTGCATGAGCGCAACAAGAAAAGAAACACAAAAGGGGCCGTGAAAGAATAATCGAGGTTCAATTACGCATTACATGTTAACTTCTATGCACACCCCGAAAAGCTGGCAGAGGTTCTAGGTATTCGGCGGGGCAGAAAATTGTTCTGCAGTTTTAAATGCCACAGTTGAGCCTTAAAGGGGCCCTGCAACACTTTTTTGAGCATGCTCAGAAAACGCTGCCGATCGGTAGTCCAGGCTCTCGAGAACACGCGAGCCAAATATTATAGCGCAGCACGCGGCGTGGAATTCACAATAAATTCTCAAAGTCAGCCAGAAATTGCTTTCTCTTCTCTCGACAAATGACGTTGCGTACCCAAAAATCACTCGTCACCGACGAGAGATTTTTTGTATCAGCCATTGGCTGATTTGAGCATGGCGCGCTCGGTAGTTACAGAGGCCGCCGCGGGAGGCCGGGACTTGTCCACGCGTGCGCGCGCGATCGCAATGACAATTGGCGTAGTCGAACTAAAAAAAGAAAGAGAAAAAACGCTCAAGATCACGAGGCGCGCGTGACGTATTTTCTTTCCCCGTGCCATCCCTCCCTGCTTAGCTTCCAGCGCTTTCGACGGGACGAGAGAAGAGAATGCAATTGCAGCGTGCGAGAAATCTTTGTAACTCCACTCGTACTGGACGGATTCCAAAAATTTTTGCGGCAATGAATTCGTGAGGCAATAAGCTTCTTTAGTGAATCCATCCCATGGCTACTTGGAAAAGTGTTGCAGGGCCCCTTTAAGTGTGACAGTTAAAAATGGTGTCGAGTTAACGGAGTCCGGCATTGAAC
>JALIZH010022019.1:0-10360 GCA_030522465.1 Rhipicephalus appendiculatus | reverse complement strand
CAAAGTGTCCGTCAATTTAAGCACTGGGACGCGGATGGCGTCTGCACGATGCGCAAAGCGCGAGACAATGAACGCATGCTGAAGGATGCAGACTGGTCTCGCTGTGATTCGCGGCAAAAATTAAAAAAAAACACGCACACATTCCGTTTGTGTGCCATCCCATTAAGAGTGTAAAAAAAAAAAAAGACATGACATATTCTGTCGAATATGGCCACAAGCTTTCGCCGAACACACTTTGGAATGCACAAAGTGTCCTTAAAGTTTATGTACAGCATGATTTGCTCCTTGCTGGCTGCTTCGAATTACATCAGTTCCCACAATACGTGGTATCTGCCGGACTTTTGTGCAGCCGTTGTCCACAACGTGCAGAAGGCTGTGTGCGCTGGTGTGTTGGAGCAGCTTCACAAAGACACGAAATATGACAACACGGCCGAATTTGACATCTGGCAGTGAATTCACTGAAATAATGCTGAAATTTTCCATGTATAAGAAAAACAAAACATTTCATTGTCTGACTTTTGTCTTTCGTTATTGCATTGAGTGCGAAAGCAATGAAACACGCATGACATAATACCTTTTCGCGTGTTCTTTTCCGCGCCATTTGTTGCTCACTGCGGAGAAAAACACGCGAAAAAAAGTATTAAGCCTCGCGGAGAGTAACTGTAGAAAATCATCCCTGGGGGATTAACGCATATTTGAACTGGGGTAAAAAGTTCATCTGAGAAGTTCATCTAAAAATTTCATATGATTGGACCAACCGATCGTCCTGTGAGGTGCAACTGTAGAGGACTAACGGTTGCCCGTTAAGGTAAGATGTGTGGACTAAATGTTAGTCCATTGAGGTGAAACTGTGGGGACTAATTGTTGCTCGGTAAGGTGTAAATGGGAAGACTAAAAATGGGGAGTCCTTGAAGAGATTAATGGTTGTGGCAGCCCCATTAATCCCCAAAAGGACGAATGACACACCTTTTTAACACCCTTTTTGCCTTAGAGTGTGGTATCGCGATAGAAAATCTCTGCTCGTGAAAGAGCATCGGATGCACTAATACCACTCCAATACAGCTGTAACTAAACGACAAAATACCAGCGACCTCTGCGGCTGCCGGACTTAGAGAAGCCGGATCCCTCACATTGCCGACTAGTCAACCTGCAAAAAGACCGCAGTTTATCGGGCTCAGAAAAAACGACTTTAACCCTGGCACGTTCACCGATGCGTTTGAGACTATGCGAAAAGCCGTCAATGTACGGAATCATAAGTGCTACTTTATTTATATAGCTCATGAGAGACAGGTTCAGCGAGCAGGTACTTCGTCTCAGGGACGCGGGGTATCCAACGCATCTACTTGTTATAGCATTGCTGAAGGCCTCCTGAATCGCATGTTACCGCAAAGAACTACTTCACGCCCACGAATAATAAGGTAGCAGCTATTCCGTACATTCACGGCTGATCGCATCGTCGCAAAGGCATCAGTGACTGTTCCACGGTTTCAGTCGCTTTTTCTGCGCCCGATAAACTGCGATCTTTTTGCGGATTGACCAGCGCGTGTGCCCCCAAGAAGAGTGGGTGCAATAAGAGGCATAAAACCACTTTCGGTGACTGCGCAAAAGGTACCATTTAAAATCTGCCTTTGACTTGCCGTATAAGAGTCCATCAGAGGGGACGGTGCCTTAATGATGGGTCACCGGAGCATCGTTACAACATGTCCAGATTGAGAAGGGGGGTTTTAGATGCACGCTGTAGAGATTGTACAGTAATGACCACGTGTGATACGATTTGCAGTGAGTGTTCAGTTGTGAGCCGGAGTGGAATTAAGTTAACCCGCGAGATGATTGAGGTGGAATAGGTTACGCGACACTTGTGCGTCGAAACCATGAATTGCTCCTTTCAGGAAGGAGTTATCTTTCTTGCGTGATGATGGGAATTTCGCGCGGACGGCGTATACACGCGATGTGTCATGTATTTCTTTCTTATTCCTTTTTTTTTTTTTTTTGCTGTATATGGGGTTGCTTGTCTCCAAATAAAATATCGTTGTAAGTCAGCGCCCGTGTGCGCAAAGCCTCTTCTCTGATTTCCTGCTCTCTTCTGCGCGTTTACCCTGTGCCTCTCATTGCCCGAGGCGATTTGGGGCATTATACCCCACAAAGCAACGAAACAACCAGCATAAGCTTCACCAACGCTCGATCGGGACAGGCGGGTACACACTTTGGGTAAGAAGCCGCTCCGTACATGCCTGCTCCCTGCGCGGCGCAGCAGACCAAAAAAGCCTCTCCCGTTGCGATACAGTGCCCGTTCTTCTTGGCCCGCTGTGGGAGGCGTCAGAATCTCGCGCACATGTGCCGCTGCAATGTAAGCCAGACTTTGACACGTTCCGGAGCGGCGCTTCCTCGCGGAGACCGCGGAACGAGGGGCGTGTTTCGCGACACGAGGTGCCAGGTGCTCAAGCTTTGGCTCGGGAGGAGCACGCGAGCGGATGGAAACGCTTCTGTGGCAAACACAAAGCGCCGCTTCAAATAGCAGACACAAGGATCACGCTTTAGAAGCACGGATAGTCCTGTCGTAGTGTTGGGAAATCTGAAATTGCAGCCGGGTGAGGTTTTAACACCCGCAGCTGCTGGGTGTTCTTTCCGCTCTCGATGTGGCATTGCGCACGCTTCGTCCAACAAAACAGATGTTATCATGTTTAAAATAACCAGAAAGGCCAGCAGTGCTGGTCGGCAGCGTCGTCATTCCACTAGGAATATTTCACCATGCAGGACACGCAGCTTCTTCAAGGGCACCTAATCATCCTTGGCGTAATTAGGACTGCAAATTGGGCTATTCAGTACTCTGTCGCTAAGCGACAGAGTACTGAATATTTTTTATTTGGTTGACAAGCGCGCGGCGAATTCAGTTGCTAGTAGAGGTGTCTATCGTGTCCGTCATGCCAGGAACTTTGTTCTGTGTGCCGTCTTAGTGGTTTACCTAGTTCTTTTTCCTGTGCATTAGGCTGTACATCGGACGAACGGGAAGGTGTGTCAACACAAGGTTATGGGAACACTGTGCGCCCTTAAAGAACAACAGCACTAAAGTTCCCGTGGCTTCACACTGCAGGAATCGCAACTGCACTCCGTGACTTAGCCGAACTACTGTATTGCATAAAAGCAGTGACCAAAGAACCTGTAAAATAACAGGAGCCTTTTAAATAAGGAAACATCAAGGCGCTTGCGTCATCCGGAGCCTTGAAAGGTTTGAAAGGCTTGAAACAGCGAAACTGAAGACTAATCTGGTTGCTTCTAGGTTGTTTGTAGGTTGCTTCTAGGTTGTTTGTAGGTTGCTTCTAGGTTGTTCCTAGGCTTTGCTAGGTGATGCTAGGTTGTTTCTACGTTGATTCTTAGCGCAGAGAGGTTAGAGGTAAACTACAAGCAATCACAGACACGAGACGGATGCCAAAACTCTAAAGACAGAAAATCGCGCTAAAACCAAGCATTCTCACCTCTAATAAATCTAAGGGCACGTCGTCGTTGGCGCAGGCGTTCCATCGCATCGGGGTCTTCTCGCAGCCGCCGTTGCCTTTCCCGTTCCCTACTATTCCCACGTTGTAAATACTCGGGGTCTTCTGCTCGCCGCTATCGCTTCGCAGCCATTTCTTGGGCTAACTGGTGCGTTCATTTTTAGTGGAGCCGTTATGAGCAGTGGAAATTACCCAGTTACTGTGGCACATACCCGTTTATGATGATGATAGTTTTTTGGTTCGCCGGACAAGGAACGATTTGCTAAACAGCTTTTTGTGTTAACCCTTTCACGCGCCACCTATGAAGAACTGTCTGTAAATGTGTTAAATTGATACAACGTTATTCCAAGGCACTGAGTATTCTATTGCAACAAAAATAATATCATATGTTATTTTGCGTGTTTCATTACCACGCACAGATATCTATTCACAAGGGGAGAAATTCGGCATTGTTGGTAAGACATTAGGAAAAATTTAGCGCGAGATGACACAAGGACGAGAAGGGAGGACACAACACGTAGCACACGTGTTGTGTCCTCCCTTCTCGTCCTTGTGTCATCTTGCGCTACATTTTTCCTAATGCCAGATATCTATTCATCCTGAATTCATTGGCACTCTGTCTTGGCATAAATAGAATGAAATCTCAAGCTAGAAACGCAGTGCAAATTCATTTTTGCTTTTGTCCATTTTGAGAAAAGGAAAATTATACTTTTCACATGGCTCGCAGGAAGCAGCACGTCGAACGACTCGTCGAACGTGGTAGTGCCTTCAGAAAAATGATCATACGCAACAGCAGACTGCAAAATTAAGTTAAAAGGAGACAAATTTATTATGGAGGAGGTTGAAGTAATCTAAAGCTCAATATATTGTCACGTGGTCGTGACGTCGACGAAGGCTACAGTCGGCGTGTCAAAGAAGAAACTCTTTATTAGGCCGAACTTGTGGCCGGAAAACTGAAGGTCAGGCTACAGCACTACACACTGGCAGTGATAGCGGCGAACAAAGCGTCGGCCGTCGATCAAACTCTACATCGCTGGAACGCGCCGGCTTTTATAACGCACGCGTCGAACATTCTAGCCTTATCACTAGTCGTCGCGGAAGCTCTGGAATAATCTTGAGTGTTAGCGTCTTGCGTGCAATCTTAACAGAACGATCTACTACAAGCGAGAAGCTTCTGGAACAATAAGGCGCGGTCTGCGCCGAGTACTGCTGATAGTCTTTGTGGGCGGAAACCGAATACAGTGAAAGAAACGCGCGTGGCAATGCCCCCCCTCTGAAAAAGCATCGTCCCGATGCTTAAAACAGAACACGGGGGGAAAATGCATGCAACAATAAATAAATCAAGAAAGCACAATAAACAATAAGCACAAGCAAGAAAGTCCAATGAAAAAAGTAGAGTCGTCAGGTTCACTAACGCGCGTAAAACGGCTTGAGGCGCACAACATGGACGACTTCAGGTCGCGCACGGCGCCGTTGAAGTTCGTAATGCCGTCGGGGACAACCTCGTAGTCGAGTGTGCCGAGACGTCTAAGTACCCTGTACGGTCCGAAGTAGCGTCGCAGAAGTTTTTCACTTAGTCCGCGTCGGCGTATCGGCGTCCACACCCAAACACGATCGCCGGGCTGGTATTCCACGAAGCGTCGTCGAAGATTGTAGCGGCGGCTATCGGTCGTCTGTTGATTCTTGATCCGCAGGCGGGCGAGCTGTCGTGCTTCTTCGGCGCGCTGTAGGTAGGCGGTCACGTCGATGTTTTCCTCGTCGGTCACGTTCGGTAACATGGCGTCGAGCGTCGTTGCCGGGCTCCTTCCGTAGACCAACTTGTATGGCGTCATCTGCGTCGTTTCTTGCAAGGCCGTGTTGTATGCGAAGGTCACGTACGGAAGGATGGCGTCCCACGTCTTGTGTTCGACGTCGACGTACATGGCCAGCATGTCGGCGATGGTCTTATTGAGACGCTCGGTCAGGCCATTGGTCTGTGGGTGGTACGCCGTAGTCCGGCGGTGGCTTGTGTGGCTGTACCTCAGGATTGCCTGAGTTAGGTCCGCCGTAAAGGCCGTACCTCTGTCGGTAATGAGGACCTCTGGGGCGCCATGACGCAGTACGATGTTCTCGACGAAGAACTTTGCTACCTCGGTGGCATTGCCCTTGGGCAGGGCCCTTGTCTCGGCGTAGCGGGTGAGGTAGTCCGTTGCCACGACGATCCATTTGTTTCCGGAATTCGACGTCGGGAACGGCCCCAGTAAGTCCATGCCGATTTGCTGGAACGGTCGGCGAGGTGGCTCGATGGGTTGCAGAAGTCCGGCTGGCCTAGTGGGTGGTGTCTTCCGTCGCTGACAATCTCGGCAAGTCTTCACGTAGTGGGTGACGTCGGCAGTGAGGCGAGGCCAGTAGTACTTTTCTTGTATCCTCGCCAGCGTGCGGGAAAATCCAAGGTGCCCAGCCGTCGGGTCGTCATGCAGAGCATCCAGAACTTCTGGACGTAACGCTGAAGGTACCACGAGGAGGGAGTCGGCCCGACGTGGCGAGAAGTTTTTCTTTAGAAGAACGCCGTTCTGCAAGAAAAACGACTCCAGTCCTCGTCTGAATACCTTCGGAGCCACGGTGGCCTTGCCCTCGAGGTATTCTATAAGGCCCTTGAGTTCCGGATCGGCGCGCTGTCGTTCGGCGAAGTCATCAACGCTTAAAGTTCCCAAGAAATAGTCACCATCTTCGTCGTCCTGCGGCGGTGGATCAACGGGGGCACGGGACAGGCAGTCGGCGTCAGAGTGCTTTTGTCCGGACTTGTAAACGACGGTGATGTCGAATTCTTGAAGTCTCAGACTCCATCGTGCGAGACGACCTGAAGGGTCCTTCAAGTTAGCTAGCCAGCACAAGGCATGGTGGTCGCTCACAACTTTGAAGGGCCTTCCATAGAGGTAGGGGCGAAACTTTGACGTAGCCCAGATAATGGCAAGGCACTCTTTTTTTTGTTGTGGAATAGTTGCCTTCTGCTTTGGAGAGCGACCGGCTAGCATAACTGATAACCCTTTCTTCTCCGTTAGTCTTCTGCACAAGAACGGCGCCGAGTCCTACGCTGCTTGCGTCGGTGTGGATTTCCATCTCGGCGTATTCGTCGAAATGCGCAAGTATCGGATGCGTCTGCAGGCGTCGTTTCAGTTCCTGAAATGCTTGAACTTGCGCCGTTTCCCACCGGAACTCGACGTCAGTCTTCGTGAGCTGCGTTAGTGGCTCGGCGATCCTTGAAAAGTCCTTGACGAAGCGTCTGTAATAGGCGCACAGGCCGAGAAAATCGGCGAACCGCCTTCTTGTCGGTGGGTGGCGGGAAGGCGGTGATGGCAGCTGTTTTCTGCGGGTCTGGGCGCACTCAAGTCTTGCTGATCACGTGACCCAAAAATAGGAGCTCCTCGTACGCGAAGCGGCACTTTTCCGGCTTCAGGGTTAGTCCGGAGCTCTTGATTGCTTCAAGTACTGATTCAAGACGCTCGAGGTGTTCGTCGAAGTTCGAGGAAAACACAACGACGTCGTCCAAGTAAACGAGGCATGTTTGCCACTTCAAGCCAGCCAGTACTGTATCCATAACCCGTTGGAAAGTCGCAGGCGCCGAGCAAAGGCCGAAGGGCATGACCTTGAACTCGAACAAACCGTCCGGTGTAATGAAGGCAGTTTTTTCTCGGTCTCTCTCGTCGACTTCGATTTGCCAGTAGCCCGTCTTGAGGTCCATCGAGGAAAAGTACTTGGCGTTGTGTTGTCGATCTAGGGCGTCGTCTATTCGTGGGAGAGGGTACACGTCTTTCTTTGTGATTTTGTTCAGGCGACGATAATCGACGCAGAAACGTAGGGTCCCATCTTTCCTCTTCACTAACACCACAGGTGACGCCCACGGACTCTTTGAAGGCCGGATGATGTCGTCGCGAAGCATTTCGTCGACTTGTTTCTTTATGGCCTTGCGTTCTCGCGCCGAAACTCTGTACGGGCTCTGACGAAGTGGCCTGGCACTTTCTTCGGTTATGATGCGATGTTTTGCGACTGGGGTCTGTCGAACTCTTGACGACGATGAAAAGCAGTCCTTGTATTGCAGGAGCAGGGTTTTGAGCTTTTCCTGCTTATGCGTCGGAAGGCGCGCGTTAACGTCGAAGGTTAGTTGATGATCTTCGTTCGTCGTAGTAGCTTCGATAGACTCGGCGAGGGTGAAAGCGTTGCTGGCTTCCACAATTTCTTCGATATAGGCAACCGTCGTGCCTTTGCTCACGTGCTTGTATTCGTTGCTGAAGTTCGTGAGCATCACTGATGTTTTCCCTCCTCGCAGCTCGGCTATTCCTCTGGCGACGCAAATCTCGCGGTTGATTAACAGGTGCTGGTCGCCTTCAACGATGCCTTGAAGGTCTATTGATTTTCGAGTGCCGACGGAAATGCTGACGCTGGAGCAGGGGGGAATGGTGACTTGGTCTTCGAGCACATTCAAGGCGTGCTTCCCTGACGGCGTGTGCGGCGGTAGTGCTTTTTCGGTGGATAGCGTTATCGACTTGGATCTCAGATCGATGACTGCTCCGTGAAGGCCTAGGAAGTCCATACCAAGGATGACATCTCTCGAGCAGCGCTGTAGGACGACGAAGCTCGCGGGATAAATCCGGTTGTTAATGGTGACTCTCGCTGTACAGATTCCTGCCGGCGTTACTAGGTGGCCTCCGGCTGTCCGGGATTTCAGGGCCTTCCCAAGCAGTCCTGACTTTCTTCAACTTGGCGGCGAACGTCCCACTAATGACGGAATAGTCGGCTCCGGTGTCGACGAGAGCTGTGACACTGTGGCCGTCGATGAGAACGTCGAGGTCGCTAGTCCGTCGCCTTGCGTTGCGGTTAGGTCGCGGCGTCGGATCACGGCTATGTCGAATTGTTGCGCTGCTTCCATGCTGCGTCGTCAGGTTTTCCTCAGTCCGCAAGCTTCCGTCGGCAGCGCTCTGTCTGCTTCGCGTCGTGTTCAGCGGGTTTCGTCGCGTCGTCGTCGTCGGCGGAGGGTCTTCGTTAGTTCGTCGTACAGCAACCGCACCTCCAGCGGTTGCTGCCCCTAATTTTCCGGGTACGGGCTAGGCGACCGGCCCCGGTTTGGGCCAGTGTACTGCCGGCGGTGCGGCGACATGTAGCGGCCGGGCGATGGTGAACGCGATGACCATCGAGGTGCCTGTTCAGTGCTGGTCAAGTAGTCGGCGATGTCGCGTGGTCGCTCGCCGTGCTGTGGGGGCGCTGCGTTGACGGCGAAGCCGCGTAGGCCCATTTGGCGGTACTGGCAGCGGCGGTATGTGTGGCCGGCTTCTCCACAGTGGTAGCACAGCGGGCGGTTGTCAGGGGGCCCGCCAAACGTCGGTCTTCCTCGGAGCGTAGCGCTGGCCAGTTGGCGGGCGGTATGGCGTCGATGGTGATGGCGGCGGAGTCTGGCGGTGGAACTGTTGTGGTGCAGCTTCATGACGCGGCCTTGGGGGAGCGTTGCGGCGGACTGCAGCGGCGTAGCTCATAGCTTCCGGCTGAGGCTGCGGTGTTTCGGGTATTCCGAGCGACTGTCGAACTTCCTCGCGGACAATGTCTGCGATCGAATCCCACTTGAGGTTGTGGCGAAGGCATCAGCCTGCGCAGTTACTCCCGCACGATCGCTCGTATAGTCTCGCGCAAGTCGTGCGATTGAAATGACTGAACCTCGCCGTAGTTCGTCGTCGGAATGCGGCGGTTGTACTGCCTCGTACGCATTTCGAGGGCCTTTTCAATCGTCGTGGCCTCTGAGACGAATTCCATGACCGTCGTGGGTGGGTTGCGTACAAGGCCGGCGAACAGTTCCTGCTTAACTCCCCGCATCAGGAAGCGAAGCTTCTTCTCCTCGGACATAGCGGGGTCAGCATGACGAAACAGGAGCGTCATTTCTTCTGTGTACATCCCGACGTTCTCATTTGGGAGTTGTACACGGCTCTCCAGCAAGGTTTCGGCTCTTTCCTTTCGGACGACGCTTGTGAAGGTCTCCAGAAATGCGGCACGAAAAAGGTCCCAGGTCCGGAGTGTGGCTTCTCGGTTCTCGAACCATGTCCGAGCGGAATCTTGCAGGGCAAAATAAACGTGCCGCAACTTGTCATCGTTGGTCCAGTTGTTGAAGATGGCGACGCGGTCGAACCGTTCAAGCCAGCTCTCCGCGTCTTCGAGTGGCGAACCGCGGAAAGTTGGCGGCTCCTTGGGTTGCCGGAGCAGGATCGGTGCAGGCGGCACAGGGGTGGTCATCGTCTCTGCAGTAGTGGTCGTGGCCTTGGTCTTCCGAGTCTGGTCAGGTAGAAGCCCGTACTCTGGAGGTAGCCCTCGTTGCCTGCGGCTAGCTCGCTGATCGAAGCTGGCGTCGATGTCTTCTTCACGACGTGGGCTTGGCTCACGGCTGGAGGGGCGTTCGGTGCATGGACCAGGAAGCACCTCCACCAGATGTCACGTGGTCGTGACGTCGACGAAGAGCTACAGTCGGCGTGTCAAAGAAGAAACTCTTTATTAGGCCGAACTTGTGGCCGGAAAACTGAAGGTCAGGCTACAGCACTACACACTGGCAGTGATGGCGGCGAACAAAGCGTCGGCCGTCGGTCAAACTGTACATCGCTGGAACGCGCCGGCTTTTATAACGCACGCGTCGAACATTCTAGCCTTATCACTAGTCGTCGCGGAAGCTCTGGAATAATCTTGAGTGTTAGCGTCTTGCATGCAATCTTAACAGAACGATCTACTACAAGCGAGAAGCTTCTGGAACACTAAGGCGCGGTCTGCGCCGAGTACTGCTGATAGTCTTTGTGGGCGGAAACCGAATACAGTGAAAGAAACGCGCGTGGCAATATATTGCTCTGTTTTAGCCCCTA
>JALIZH010022018.1:0-20710 GCA_030522465.1 Rhipicephalus appendiculatus | reverse complement strand
ATGGGGAACGTGGCAGAGGACGGAAGAGCTTAACATGTAGTGATGAAAGGGGGGAAACCTGTATTAGTAGTATTTATTTACTTATTAGATGCGAAGCAGCTTAAAGCGATGTTCAGTCCGGTGGTGGTGGTGGTGTGCGGCGTTTTCTGAAAGGGTTTGCGCATGAGCAAACCATTTCAAAAAAAATTTAAAAACCTCCTCTCCCCCCTCTCTCTCCTCTAGGCATCCCTCCACGCGGCGACCACACCCTCACTGCGCATGCGCGTCCCCTCCCTCTCTCTCCTCTCCTACGCTCCCCCCCCTCTCTCGCCTCGCGACACCGACGCAGGCAGCGTCTGCTAGCGAGTTCTTGGTTGAAAAAACCGGCTGCTCTTCCTGCACAACCGTTCACTGGCCACCCCGTATATAAGGCACCGGATCTTGACCTGCAAGGTAGTGCCGGTGGGAGATTTCTCCTGTGCGTTGTTGAACAATAAAAATTCGCAGCGTGCGCATTAGCTAAAAGCGGACTGTGGGTCTCTGTGTCCAGTCGGAGTCTTCTGTCTCTCATTGCCTATTAGCAGCGATTGGCATGTTCCAGTAGGAAACACCGGTCCATCACTGCGTGCTTTGCGCCTCCCCAGGTTTCCCTCCTGCGCAACGCTGCGATGAGCGCCAGCGTCAACGCCGCCGCCAGTGTAAGCTTTAGCGCCCGCTGCTTCGCATCTACACATGTTTGCCGTTAGTGGGAGATGGTGTAATTTTTTATTTATTTATTTATTTATTTATTTATTTATTTATTTATTTATTGCAATATACTGCAGATCTTGTCAGTGTAAGCAGCTGTAGTACTCAAGATCTAATCTCTAATGTGTGTGCCTGAGTTGTGCTGCCTTGCTATGTTCAGCGCTAGCTCGTTTGTATATTATTTTGTGCGAATTTTTCTCTTTGTGTTGAGGCATTTGTTATTCGTGCGTTTTTTATTAGCAAAACTCGCTCATGCTGTACAAAGTTCGCTCATGCCACTCGCTCATGCCGCTCATCCTGACTCATGTTTTCAATGTTTGCAAATCACTACTCTTCTTTTGAATTTTTTTTCCGACGTACTGTGTTTGTTATGAGCCCCTTCTGTTGTTTTCTTGCATTGGAAAATGTAACGTCTAATGTCATATGTAAGCCACTCCTGCCTACGACTTCGCATAAAAGTCGGTAGTATTGACTAAATAAATAAATAAATAAATAGATATGCAGTACAGTTACGACGGTGTCGAATGCAGAAAGAGACGAACGCAGTCCAAAGGAAGCAATTCGGTGCTGAGTAGTATATTGTAAACAACAGTGCAAAAGATACAATGTTCAGCTGACATGCGAAAACACGCAAACCCCATATCAAGAGGAAGAATAAATAGAAGTTCCTAATAAACCGTCTAGCCCTATTCATTGCCTTGTGCTACTGATAATAATTACCCGTACTGTATTTAAAAAAAAAATTTGCAGTTACGCACCGCTCGTGCGGAGAACAAGAAAACAGCGGAGCTGTTGGCCTTCCACTCCTCCTTTCTCTCCTCCTCACCCTCATTTCCCTTTCCAATATACTGCAATATATATGGCTTGATAAAACGGATGCTTGAGCTAGTTGGTGATTTAGAATCAACGTGTTTGCACAGCGCAAGGAAACGAGGACGTAGCGAGGACACAACACGGGCTCTGTTGTGTCCTCCCCACGTCCTCGTTTTCTTGCGCTGTGCAAACATGTTATATGTGGCGATGCGATGATTTAGCCTCTCCCCTCCTCCTTATCCTTACTTCTCTTTGCCCCCCTCACCCCTCTGTACTATACTATGCATGCAATGCTATGCCTGCTTTCTCTCTGTTTCTGTCTTTTTATTTATTAAAGACGATAGTCTTTCTTGGGATACTTAAACGGAGCAATTTTGGTCTGTCTGTTTGTCTGTTTGTCGGCACGTCACACGATTCAGCCACCCGACCAAAGTTGAACCACTTTCTCAGCGCCCAGCCATCTTGCGCAAGTATTTTTGTTCATACTTGTGAACATTGTCGATCAAAAAAGCAAATGTTACGCATGTCTGAGGAGCAACGTCAATACATAAGTAGTCTCTGGTATGTTTCTTTATAAGAAAATACATAGATACGTAATTATGAAGACCCCAGCGTTTCTTAGGCTGCGCTCAAAAAGCGACGCTATGCACGAAAAAGCGCTCGGCCGACGATATGTTCCTGCTGGGTTCTGCACAAGGTGATGTTTCTCGACAGCACTGCCAGATGGCGTCCATGTCTCACGCAGCGCCGCGGCGCCTCCTCTATTTTATCAAGGCCAGCCAGGTGCGGCCGATTCAACATAGAGAAAGCGCTGTCTGAGGCAAGGCAAAACAGTGTAGTACGGCCGGCAGAAGACTATCGTCTTTCGACGACATTTGCAGCGAAGCACGCAGATACGCGGCCAATTTTTCTCTCTGTCTTGTTTTCTGTTTCTTTCTCTTTGGAATATCTTTCTCCTAGTTTTTTCGCCAATCAATCCTATGGTTCCAATAATTACTTGTTCTGCTAGCGTGCCCGGACAGCCCTGTGGTAACGACGCTCGCATTCGGACCATTGGCACCCGGCTTCGAATCCCACCTCAGGAAGAAATTATATTTCGTTTTATTTATTTGTTCTTCTCCTCATCTTCATTTCTCTTGTCCTATCCTCCTCCTTTGCTTCCTCTAACGCGTCTTTAGGCCTTGCATGGTGACGCTATTGTCGAGCGAGGTTTTTCTGCCTACTATCCTCGGCCGACCGTTCCCTTAAAGGCCAACTCCGGCGATTTTTCGAGGTCAATGGATCTCAATGAAATTCGCTGGGTACGTTCCTTTGCACATTTCCGTCATTTATGCCAAATTTCAAGGTTGAGAGATGCACTGATTGTTTGCAAATGAATTGTCTGCAAACGCCCACCCGGCTTCCCGCAATAATTGGCAACATTGCGTGTGTGACGTGTTGGTTTGCCGGTCGACGGAAGTGACGCAGCCGATGGGTTCGCTAACTTTGGTCGCTACAGCGTATATTGTGCTGGCCACAAGGCGACGGTGTTTGGCCGGCGCTTCGCTGGTTTGGTGCGGGATTTTCTGTTCTCTGTGGAGGAGCGTGTGATATTCCGCACCGGCGGGACCAGCATGCCTTGCACGTCTTCTGGTTCGTAACAACTATTACGTCATACGTAGACAGTACACTCGGTTGGGCTTCGGTTTCGGTATTGCGCCTTTTTGCCTATTAAAAATTATTTTCGAATTTGCTGAGCATTTGAGCTATCGGGCGCGTGACAAGAGTGTCTCAGGAACATAAAAGCACCATTACCCTGACACGGTCAAAAAAATCGCCGGAGTTGGCGTTTAAAGAGCTTCGCTGTTAAATATCACTCTCGTTAATCAATGAGTGATGCGATTGGTGCATTCCCAAAACACCGTAGTCATGGCAAACTTCATTGCAAAAGGCGACATGAAACTAGAAGGAGGGAGAATGACCAACATGCAAACCTAGAAGCTCTAACCTGCACCCAGCCCCCCATGGTATGGTACGCAACCGCTGTAGACTCTAGTATTATTATTAGTATTATTTGTGGGCATAAATGCACTCCGCATAATGAGCACCTTCTTCCGAAATCATGGAAATGCGAAGTGCACACCTAAACTTCTAAAAGTCCGAGGCATAGTACAGAACATAGCAGTAATACGCAAGGCAAAATGTGGTGATCACATGATTGTGAAAGCGATGGTAATTCTCAACATAAAGACGACAAGATACAAATTGACTTATTACCATTGCTTGCCCATTCATCATTTTACCAGCCAATTTAGGCACTCTAATGGCAAATAAAAAAATGGCACGCTAAAACGATCTTGTTCCTTATGGGTAGGGCTCCATGTTTTCGGAGTTTATTTTTCTTAAAAATCGGAGGGTGTCTTTCAGAGTTTATTTTTTTTTTTGATGAAATTCGGCGTTTATCGGATTTTACTTCTCGGAAATCTCCAATTCTTCAAAATTGTGTTTCCAATAAAACGGCGTTGCATTGTTGCTGATGATCTTGTTTTTCTATCCTTTCATTTTTTTTCTCACTTCTTTTTCATTTACCTGTTAATAAGGCTGTTGATAGGCACCAGTGGCGTAAATCATGGGGGAGTCAGGAGGGTCCTGACCCCCCCTCTGCTTGGGCTGGGGGGAGGTCAGGACCCCCCTGAGAAGACCCAATAGAACAATGCAATTACGCAATTTGCGAAGCCATGCTCGTTTTTCAATTGGATTTCAAGGTAGGATTTTAATTTTTATACGAGTAAAAATAAAACAAACATTTATATAAACAAAATGGCCGCCATGGCAAGATGTGTGTCTCCCCTTCTGATTTTTAGGGGCGAAGCTCCTTAGGGTGTGGGTCTGTCCCTCCTCTGTAGTAGTAGTAGTAGGTAGGTAGCCACGTATAGTGGAATGTACCCACTCCACGTGATAAAGATGGCGATGACGCAGTATAATGGAATGTACCCACTACACGTGATAACGATGAAGTATAAGCGCGTTCCATTATAGTGGAATGTACCCACTACACATGATAACGATGACTATGACGCTGATGACCATGAAGTATAAGCGCGTTCCAGACCACAAATTCTCTTTCTACCATGGATGAAAGCGATCGAGCTTCGCCCACTCATCATCATTCACTTCGTGGATATGGCGTGATTTTTTTAGATGCGAAGCATCTTATGCTTGGGGCTCTGTCCGTCCCTCCCGCGTCCCGTGTCCCCCGTCCCCCCCGTCCCGCGTCCCGCGTCGGGCCACTTTCATGAAGTGGGGAAGCACCCATTATGCGAACCAAAACATTGTAGTAATATGAAGGCCGTCAACCACTATCACAGTCATCAGAGTCATGGCCGAGAGCACAGAGAGGGTGCTTAGCAATGGCTAGGCAGGTGGTGTCTGTCGCCCAGGTTGACCCCATTCCTTGATCTTGCTTGCAAGTGTTTGGAGGGGGCTTAGTCCGTCCCTCCTTCCCGCGTCCCACACCACCACAGTGCATGCGCGTCCCCCTCCCCCCTCTCTCTCCTACGCGCACCCCCTTTCTCTCCTCTAGGAATCCTCTACTCTACGGAGCGGCCCCCGCGTCCCACACCCCCTACAGCGCATGCGCGTCCCCCCCCTACTCTCACCCCCATTCTCTGCTCTAGGAATCATCTACTCTACGGAGCAGCGCCCGCGTCCCACAGCGCATGCGCGTCCTCTCCCCCTCTCTCCTCTAGGAATCCTCTACTCCACGGAGCAGCTCCGGCGTCCCACATCCCCCACAGCGCATGCGCATCCTCTCCCCCTCTAGAAATCCTCTACTCTACGGAGCGGCTCACGCGTCCCACACCCCCACAGCGCATGCACGTACCCTGCCCCTCTCTCTCCTCTCCTACGCTCCCCCCCGTCCTTTCCTCTAGGAATCCTCTACGGAGCGGCGCGCACGACAGGTGGTGTGACATCTGCATATTCCGCTGGGGGGCAACACGGTAGTTCCGTGGTATGAAAATGACGGAGCGCGCGCGCCTCATTCTCTCTCCTGCGCAGCGCCGTGATGAGCGCGTGGACCACTGCCGTGAAATGAGAGCGGCGACGTTCCTCCCGCTGAAGCTGATTATCTCCCCTCTGCTTCGCATCCACACACGGTTCCCTTTAGCGGGAGATGGGAAAGTTTTTTTCTGGATTTACGCCACTGATGGGCAGTGTTGTAAAGTCGCCGAAGTGTACTTTGTGGGGCGCAGGAGCTAGTCAAGCTGCTTCTCAGCTTTCTGTCCCAGCCTCCCTCATCTTCTTGAGGAAAAATAAAGGACCTAGTAATATTAATAATCTCAACACTTCGAAATCTTAGATGAAATGATACCTGAACACGAAAATATGTGAACACAGTAAGTGTATCTTAGATGTCTGGAAGGTTTGAACGCGCAAACACATATACATACGCGCACAAATACTTGAATACAACACAAGTACGTTTGCTTGTATTGCAACCTTAAAGCTTGTTGCAAGAGACGCAAGCATACTTTACAAGGTTGCTGCCGTTGATGGAGGCGCGTTCCTTGTCATTGATGACTGTCAGCTTTGAAAATGCCCTTTTAAAATCGGAGCTTATCGGATAAATCCGAATTGTGAAAACTTTTACCGGGGAGTGTTTAGGGGATTTTTTCGGATTTATCTGAAAACATGGATCCCTACTTATAGAGTTACGAATTTTTAGGTGTAGTATGCAGTCATTCATAAATAACCATAAACTTGATCTGACGCTCTCCACGGTGTTAATAATTAGACAGAAAAGGGAATACGTACAAATAGTTGCGGATTTCCTGGCCGACTTGTGCGAGCGCTTCATTCTTGAGCTTCATTAGTTGTATGCTGTTAGCACAAAGAAATGTTTGCTTCTATCTAAAAAAACGACGCATCATGTTTAAGGAAAGGTACAACTATGGGGAGCGCTTTACGATGAGAGAGTCGGTCGAAAGCTTTTAACACTGGTGTACAAGAGCGCCAGAACACGGGACATTGAACTTGCAAACCGGTGAACAATCTGCAAGTTCTCACGAAGTCTCGGAATTAATGAGCACGGAAAATTAGCGAAGCGCACATAATTCACAAAAGGCGATGAGATTGTGCTAGCGCGCCTTCATGCAGTAGCCCTTTTCGATAAAAAAATTAGTTGCCTTAAGCCCCGTTTGTGATGTTGATAGAACTGTGTCCCGTGTGCTCACTGCTTCGTATTGCGTGCTGTTCTGCCATAACATTTATGAAACAACTAGTCTCCCAAATAACCCTTGTGCTTTTAACACGCACAGATATAGGATGTCAGTCTGACCGGCCTCTTCTGGAACTTGGTGAACACTTCGCAAGAGTTGTTTGTTTATTGCCCTTTCCAAAACTCACGTTTGATAGTGCAAATCTGGCGAGTAGCTTCTAAATACACAGATGTATTGATGAATATAACGTGTTGGAGTTCGTTACATAAGTAACTTAGCTTCCTTCTGCGGGTTCACTGAATCACTGAAGTCTCCTGTGCATTTGCGCTACCGCACAGAAGGCCGTGTAACGACTTCTGTTGAAGGCAACAGTGCAACAGGCTCCATGCGAGCATTTCGAGGACTTCTAGCGAGAACTTCTTTGCGACGGCATTCTCTGTAACAGCATTTGTTCGGATCTCGTGTATGTCGCAGTCTCCTGAATTCGGTAGTAGTAGAATGCGATTGCTTTTTAAAAGACCCCTGGCAGCGAAATTTTTGTTGGTGAGTTTTTTACTATAATTTGTAAGGGTGGTGGCTTGGGCTGGTTGGGAAGTCATGGACAAGAAAAAGGAGGGCACACTGCGCTGTCTTACAACATAGTTTTATTGCGGCAGCCGTTGCATGCGCTTGAATACGTGAGGGAGCAGTGCAGACGAAAAAAAAAAAGAAAGAGAAGGCATTGACTCAGGATACATCTTACAGGTGATTGCTATCACCCCAAAAATTGCTAAACAGTATTTCTTTTGTCAAAATTTCTCGCGATCCATGTGAAAAAGTTCATTTCACAAGTATTAAGAGCAACGCAGGGGAAGCTGACGCATTCACTACCCAGCTTTCTGATGCGATAAGTTTCAATGATTTCGCGCGTGGGCTGAGAACGATTTCTCGCCAGCACATGCGTACTCGTGAAAATGGGCACGCAGCCGCAATCCCTGCAATGAATACCCAAATGCTTATGCTGATTGTGAAAATTGTTCTGGTGCTCATTAAGTCACTCATTAAAGCACCTTCTGATCTGCCCGACATATTTATCACCGCACGATAGGGGATTTGATAGATCACGCCTGTGGCACAGGACACAGAAGGATCTCTGTGCTTGACAGCGCAGGAACTTTGAGGCTTCGCCGGATTATTGACTCGCTTGCACATTTTTGCCAGGTTCTCCGGAGCTGAAAAATCTACCCTGACACCCGCACGCTGACCAGTTTTGTTCGGTAGATGCGACACATCGTGAATATACGGGATCGCAACGAAAGGTCGCCCCTTGGTACCCCTTGGCCACGATCTCTGCCATTGCAGAACATCTGCTCAAGTGCATAAAACGTGAAGATGCTGCATCCCCGCACGGCCAGTCGGTTGTCAGGCGACTGTAATTTGTAGCCTTGTGTCTGGTAATGCCAAAATTTAATCGTTAATGCTCTAACGTGTCCTATAATTAATGCTAGCGTCGTTAATTGTGACCACTTTGAGCGTCACTCCAAACCACCCGCCTAAAATTGTGAGAAACTAGCGCCCCACAGCCCGGCAGAGCCCGAGATCCCATGAGCTCAAGCTTCGGTGACGCTGAACGCGGTGTTTTCAAATCGGGGGGACCCGTGTGCGGTGAAGAATGAAACGATGTGGGTTCTTTGAACGTGTTCCCCTCAAGAAAAAGAAAAGCATTCCTGGCGTAAGCAGCCAAAACCCTCTTGAGCGCAGCCGGACAGCACTCACGTTGAGATTAAAACCAAATTAAAATATCTTAAAGGCAACGTTCGTAAGTCATAATCGGTCAGAAGTGCTCACGCATGCAGGACTATCAAACAACACACGCATCTCGAGTTTACAAATTTGGTGTCCGGGGTCCCTTAAGTGAAAGTTATGACACAAGGAGCGAAGGAGAAAGGAAAGTTTTTACTCATGGGCGCAGTGTAACTGTCTATCTGGAGCAGCTGACACCTGAACTGTGGTGATCATTGAATAAGGGAAAAGCGAAAGACACAGAGAGAAGGAGAGCGTCTAGCAACACGTGCAACGCATTCTTCAGAGTCGAGCGTCATGAGACCTAGAAGTGAGCAGATAAATACGCATGGCTCGCCCATCGTGCTCAGCTTTGCGTCCTGCTTCAAAGAGGAAGCCCAGCTTATTGCAGTTTTTTTTCCTTCGCTGGCCCTGTATCTGAAGCTTCAGCAGTTGCACACCCGCTGAAGGCTGTCAGTTGCGGCCGCTAAGCCATGAATCAAACGAGGGTGATACCCCGCAGCGTAAACGGCAGCCGAGACCAGAAGAGAGTCAATAATCAAGAGAAAGCGGGGTGCGAAGCCGCATAATAAGCAAAGCTCGCTACGAAGCTGGGAGGCGGGTGACGTGCCCAACCACATCAAGAAACAAACAAACTACTATGAGGCGCACATGCCGCGGCGTGAAAGAGAAGCCAGTTCAACTGTTGCCACGCAATCCATCGGATTATTTACTTTAGACAACACACGTTCCAATAACTTTGGAATATAGGCAGCATGGACGCTTAAGTTCTGCATTCAATATATGGCGGAAAGCCAGATAATGTATGCTAATACGACAAACCAACAAAGAAATGACACCAGAAAAAAAAGTTGTGTGATTCTTTGGACAAGTAGGTTGTTCGTGTTCAGATATTTGGGTGGAACAAAGCGGCTCCCCGCTAACGCGAGATATAGTGGAAGCCAAAATGATTTCCAGGTTGGATTCACAATTAGCGAGTGTGGCATGCGTCGCTTTCACAACAACAACAAAAAAAATCCAGCCAGTTCCTCACTAAGAAAGCTCTACAAACTGCGAAGCAGAACTGAGAATTGACCTGTCTTTTTACAGCTAAAGCTACTATGAGATCACAAGGGCCGATTTCGGTGCCATAGTTGTCCGCCGCCGCCGCCACCGCCGGTGTCTGTGACCACTGTCACGCGAAATAAGAAAAAAAAAGTACCAAGGACAGAATAGGAATCAAACCCGGGCCTACTGCGTGGCAGCTCAGTACTATACCGCTAAGCGGGTGCAATGTGACATGTGTAATAAAGCGTTTTAGAACGGTAAAGTCACAACCAGGCGTCACACAATGCGAATAGCTTGACGAGTGGGTCGTCGAATGCTGCAACCCATTACAAAAGCCACAGGCATAATTCTTCATCGTCGTCAGCCACAGCTTCAACAAAGTGCACATAATGCCTTACAAGTGTACCACGCTTCTCCGAAGAATGATGAATAATGGCATAGTGGACGCATCCCCACTACGCAAAAAGTATGATGATTTATGGCGTAGTGGGTGCCATGAAAGTGTGCTTGTAGTAGTGCCCCCAAGAGTGTTTAAAAAAGACTCTAGAGTGACCGCTCTTCCAGCTTTCACTGTGACTGTGCTGCGCGTTCTGCGCAGGCCTGGCGGCTTTTTGTCACTGAGCTTGCATCTTAGTTTTACTGAGCTGAGAGTTACCTCTCATTCGCTGGCGTTTCACCTCCAGTTTCCGTAGATATGCGTTAAACTCGCTGCGTGGGCGTTTTGCTGCCGCTTTGCTGGCTCGGACAGACATGTTAGCCCTTCCGCGACGCCAGTCTTCACGGGAAAGCAACAAACGCTGGCGTTCCAAACGCGCAGCCTTCATATTAAGCAGGAGCAGGAAGAAGAAACTTTATTTTTCAGAAATGGGAGTGGGAGTGGGGGGGAGCCTTTCACTTTTCATGATGTGCTTGCGAACGTCACCCGCCATTCCAGCTTCGTAGCGAGCGTCGCTTATTATACGGCTTCGCAGGGCGCTTTCTCTTCATTATTGACTCTCTTCTGGCCTCGGCTGCCGTTTACGCTGCTGGAAGGAAACCTACATTTGATATTGTGCAGCGCCCTCTCTCGACTAATTTTGTTATTGACTTGAGCTGTAGCGCCTTCTTTTGACCGATTTTGGCACTTTGATGAGATTTCTTCAAGTAAATTTCATATTTGATCAGGCGACGCTGACCAAATCTGAATTTTACATCTATGATTGAGGGTGCTATAATGAAATGATGCGCTTCGTAAGTTGAACCATCCTGTCACGAGTGAAAATGGTTTCAATTCTCTTGTTTCACTTGCAAAATGTCGTACGTGATAATAAAGCGCGATCTATAGCAGGGGGGTTTCTGACCACGGGATGCTCCCCAACGTAATGCGTGGTCATGATCGTTCTTGAATTAGGTCTCGGTGGCATCGCCTCGGTGGGAAGTAAGCAACCGAGTTTCGAGGCACCCTGCTACATCGAAGTGAATACCAATGCATTAAAAGAAAAACAACGCTAAAACGACGGGACAAGTAAGGACACGGGATCACGGCGCTGGCTAACAACGAAATTAGTTTATTCCTTCAGTCCGCATATTGTCACGTGGTCGTGACGCGTACGAAGGGAGCAGTCGGCGTCTTCAAGGTGAAACTGTTTATTTGGCCGAACTTGTGACATGTAAACTGAAACTCAGATTACAGCAATACACACTGGCACTGATAGCGGTGAACGGGAGCGTCGGCCGTCGATCAACTGACAAGTGGTGACACGTGTCGGCATTTATACGTGTTATCCAATATTCCAGCGTTATCGCTGGCGGCCACGTAAATTCCAGAAGACGCTGTAATATTCGCGTTATGCGCGTAATCTCAACAAAGCGATCTAGTACAGTCGTGAAGCTTCTCGAACATTGAAGGCGCGGTTCGCGCCGAGCATTGCTCACAGTCTTTGTGGGCGTAAACTGAATATAGTGAAAGTGAAATAACAAACGCGCGTGACAATGCCCCCCTCTGAAAAAAGCATCGTCCCGATGCTTAAGACAGAACACAGGGGGGGGGGGGGGATGCATGCAGCAATAAATAACAACCATAAAGGAAGTACAATAATCAATAAGCAGAAGCAAGAAAGTACAACAATTAATCAAAAAGTACACTCCTCAGGTCTCCTAACGCACGTCAAAGGCTTGAGGCGCACGACATGGATGACTTCAGGCCGTGAGCGGTGCCGCTGAGAGGTCGTAATGCCGTCCGGGATGACCTCGTAGTCCAGAGCGCCGACACGTCGAAGCACCTAGTACGGCCCGAAGTGTCGCCGAAGTTTTTCACAAAGTCCATGTCGACGTATTGGTGTCCAGACCCACACACGGTCGCCAGGCTGGTATTCCACGAAGTGTCGTGGAAGGTTGTAGCGACGGCTGTCGGTCTTTTGCTGGCACTGGATACGCAGACGGGCGAGTTGTCGGGCTTCTTCGGCACGCTCTAGGTAGGCGGTGACGTCGATGTTTTCTTCGTCGGTGACGTTTGGTAACTTCGCGTCGAGCGTCGTTGCCGGGCTGCGTCCGTAGACCAACTTGTATGGCGTCATCTGGGTCGTTTCTTGCACGGCCGTGTTGTACGCGAATGTCACGTACGGAAGGATGGCATCCCACGTCTTGTGCTGCTCGACGTCGATGTACATGTACATGGCCAGCATGTCGGCGATGGTCTTGTTGAGACGGTCGCTGAGGCCATTGGTCTGTGGGTGGTAGGCGGTGGTCCGGCGGTGGCTTGTCTGGCTGTATCTCAAGATTGCCTCCGTTAGCTCCGCAGTAAAGGCCGCGACTCTGTCGATGATGAGAACCTCTGGGGCGCCGTGACGCAGGGCGATGTCCGCAACGAATAACTTAGCTACCTTGGCGGCACCGCCTTCGGGCAGGGCCTTTGTCTCGGCGTAGCGGGTGAGGTAGTCGGTGGCTACGACGATCCACTTGTTTCCGACAGTCGACGTCGGGAACGGACCCAGTGAGTCCATAACGATTTGCTGGGAAAGACGGCGAGGGGGTTGAATGGGGTGGAGAAGACCCGCTGGCCTTGTCGGTGGTGTCTTGCGTCGCTGACAGTCCCGGCATGTCTTCAAGTTACGAGCGACGTCAGCGGGAAGGCGTGGCCAGTGGTACCGTTCTTGTACCCTCGCGAGCGTGCGGTAAAAACCGAGGTGGCCAGCCGTCGGGTCGTCGTGCAGGGCCTGCAGGATTTCTCGTCGCAGTGCCGATGGTACAACGATAAGGTAGTGGGCCTGGGCCGGAGAGAAGTTCTTTACGAGGATGACGTTTTTCAAGAAAAATGACGCCAATTTTCGCCTGAATACTTTTGGAACAATGGCGGTTCTGCCCTTCAGGTATTCCACCAGGCCCCTCAGTTCTGGGTTGGCTCGCTGTCGTTCGGCGAAGTCGTCGGCATTTATGGTTCCCAAGAAGCATTCATCCTCCTGGACATCTTGGTGCAGTGGGTCGACTGAGGCACGAGACAGGCAGTCAGTGTAAGAGTGTTTGCTTTCGGACTTGTAAACGATGGTAACGTCTAATTCTTGAAGTCTCAGACTCCATCTTGCGAGACGACCTGAAGGGTCCTTCAAGTTACCTAGCCAACACAAGGCGTGGTGGTCGCTCACTACTTTGAAGGGCCTGCTGTAGAGGTAGGGGCGAAACCTTGACGTTGCCCAGATGATGGCAAGACTCCTTTTCTGTTGTGGAATAGTTGGCTTCCCAGGAGAGTGCTTTTGGCAAAGAGGAAGATAGAAAAAGAACACTATTTTCTGCCTCCTATCGTGGGGGGCACGGCTCAGCGCCTTTGGGGATGTGGAAGGGGGAGTAAAGATGATAGGAAGAAGGGAATTGGCTTCTGCTTTGGATAGCGGCCGGGTAGCATGACTGATGACCCTTTCCACTCCGTCAGTTGTCTGGGCAAGAACGGCGCCGAGTCCTACACTGCTTGCGTCGGTGTGGATTTCCGTGTCGGCGTCTTCGTCGAAATGCGCAAGTATTGGAGGCGTCTGCATGCGCCGCTTAAATTCTTGAAATGCTTCGACTTGCGCCGCTCCCCACTTGAATTCCACGTTGTTCTTCGTGAGCTGAGATAGTGGCTCGGCGATGCGTGAAAATTATTTGAAGAAGCGTCTGTAATAGGCGCACAAGCCGAGGAATCGGCGTAAGGCCTTCTTGTCGCTGGGCGGCGGGAAGGCAGCGATGACAGCTGTTTTCCATGGGTCGGGGCGAACTCCAGACTTACTGATGACGTGGCCCAAGGACAGAAGTTCCTCGTACGCGTGGCTGCACTTTTCTGGCTTAAGGGCGAGTCCGGAGATCTTGATTGCTTGAAGTACAGCTTCAAGGCGCCGGAGATGTTCGTCGAAGTTTGAAGAAAACCCAACAACGTCGTCCAAGCACGCAAGGCAAGTCTGCCACTTTAAGCCTGCCAGTACGGTATCCATAACACGTTGGAACGTCGCAGGTGCCGAGCAAAGACAGAAGGGCATGACCTTGAACTCGAAGAGGCCGTCTGGTGTGATGAAGGCAGTCTTCTTTCGGTCTTTCTCGTTGACCTCGATTTGCCAATAGCCGGTCTTGAGGTCCATAGACGAAAAGTACTTCGCGCTGTGGAGTCGATCCAGGGCGTCGTCTGTACGTGGGAGAGGATACCCGTCCTTCTTCGTGATTTTGTTAAGGCGACGATAACCGACGCAGAAACGAAAGGTTCCATCTTTCTTCTTCACCAACACCATGGGAGACGCCCACGGACTCTTGGACGGCTGAATCATGTCGTCGCGTAGCATTTCGTCGACTTATCTCTTGACGGCCTCGCGTTCGCGTGTGGACACTCGGTACGGGCTCTGACGAATTGGCCGGGCACTTTCTACTGTTATGATGCGATGTTTCGCGACTGGGATCTGTCGATTTTTTGGCGACGACGAGAGGCAGTCGTGGAATTGCAGGAGCAGGGCTTTGAGCTGGTCTTGCTTGCACTTCGGAAGGCTCGGATTGACGTCGAAATCTGGTTGGGGAACTCGATTGGTCGAAGCGGGTTCGATAGCATCGAGGAGGGCGAAAGAATTGCTGGCGTTCACATATTCCTCCATGTAGGCCACCGTCGTACCAATGTTGTAGTGCCTGTATTCATGGCTGAAGTTTGTCACCATTACCTTCGCTTTCCTATGACGCAGCTCGGCTATGCCTCATGCAACGCAAACCTGGCGGCTCAGGAGCAGGTGCCGGTCGCCTTCGATGACGCCTTGAAGGTCTGCGGGTGTTTCGGTGCCGACGGAAATGATGACGCTGCAGCAAGGCGGAATGGTGACTTGATCTTCCAGCACATTCAATGCGTGATTCCCAGGTGTCGGGGGGGGGGGGGGGGGGGGTCGGCCGCGTGTTTTCTAAGGTTAGTGTTATTCACTCAGACCACAGGTCGATGACAGCGCCGTGTTGACATAGGAAGTCCATCCCAAGCATAACATCCCTGGAGCAGTGTTCTAGGATTACGAAGCTCGCAGCATAAGTGTGGTTATGGATGGTGACTTTTGCTATGCAGCCTCCAGCCGGCGTTATTAGATGACCTCCAGCGGTCCGGATTTCGGGGCCTTCACAAGCAGTCCCAACTTTCCTCATCTTCGTGGCGAACGGTCCACTGACGACGGAATAGTCGGCTCCAGTGTTGACGAGAGCGGTGACGTTGTGGCCGTCGAAGAGTACGTCGAGGTCCCTAGTCCGTCGCCTTGCGTTGCGGTTAGGTCGCGGCGTCGGATCACGGCTGCGTCGATTCACTCCACTGCTTCAACGTGGCGTCGTCAGGTCTTCTTCCGGCCGCGAAGTTTCGACGTCAGGGCTACGTTCGCCATGTGGCGTGTCCTTCAGATTTCGTCGCGGCGTCGTCGTCGTCGGCGGCGGAGGATCCTCGGTATTTCGTCGTACAGCAGTCGCACCTCCACCGGTTACTGCCCTTAGTTTTCCGGTTACGGGCTAGGCGACCGGCCCCGGGTTGAGCCAGTGTACGGCCGGCTGTGTGGCGAGATGTAGCGGCCGGGCGACGGTGAAAGGTGTGGTCGTCGTTGTTGCCACTGTTCTCCGGTGATGAAGTCGGCGATGTCGCGAGGTCGTTGACTTGGCTGTGGTCCCGGCCCGTTTACGGCGAAACCGCGTAACCCCATCTGTCGGTAGTGGCAGCGGCGGTAGGTGAAATAACAAACGCGCGTGGCAACATGTACTGTCACGTGGCCGGGACGTAGACGAAGGCAGGAGGCGGCGTGTCCAAGATGAAAACTCTTTATTTGGCCGTACTTGTGGCCGGGAACACTGATAGCGGTGAACAGAGCGTCGGCCGTCGATAAACTGACAAGCGGTCAGGCGCGTATGCTTTTATACATGTATCATCGAAGATTCTAGCGTTATTGCTAGCGGCCGCATAAGTTCCAGAACAAACTCTAATGTGCGGGCTGTGCACGTATTCTCATCGGAAGGTTCTAAGATTATCCAGCTAGTTCTCAGTCATTCGAACGCGCTTTTGTGCAAAGCAGCACTTACATTGTAATGGTTCGGTAACATGACTATAGAAAGAAAGGAGCACGTGTGACATTGCCCACCTCAACCACAATCAAACAACAGTAAAATTACACCATCTCCCACATAAGGGAACCATGAGGGGATGCGAAGCAGCATTGGGGGTGCACACCAAGTTTCCGTTTACTTTCACTCGGCCGTCGAAGCCAAGCGTCGGCGTCGATCTACCGCTTCCGCTAGAGAAAGACAACGCGAGTCTGCGGCGAGGGTAGCGAGGCTTTGGAGACAACTGCAGCGACCGGGAACCGACGGAGCGACCGCACGATTCATGCCAGACTTCCTGACCGAGCGCACGCGCTTATATGAAATGGGGGAAGGGGTGGAGGGAGTGGACTTACAGGCTGCACCGCGGGGGAGGAGGAGAGAAGGCTACCGAACACCTGCGTAAAGGAGGAGAGTTGGAAAGAGAGTAGGCGCATGCGCAGTAAGGGTGTTCAGGACGCACACCGCCACCACCGGATTGAACTCCGCCCTAAGCTGCTTCGCATCTAAAATTGAAGACGCAGCCTGCGCAGAGACAATGAGGCGATCAATGGGACATGTATTATATCTCCTGCGGAAGGAGCAAAATCGAGGGGAGGCTCAGACATGCCTCACCGTGATAAGCTTCTGAAATTAGATGGGCGCGTTCGTCATGGTAGTTGGTTTTTGGCGCTGGCTAACAACCAAGCGCATTTGGTTTTTAGCGCCGTGGTCCCGTGTCCTTCCTGTTCCCGTCTCTTTAGCGTTGTTTTTCACTCGTAATCATGAACCAACCAGCCCAAAGAGGTACACTGCTGCATTAAAAGGAGCATTGTTTAGATAAAAACATGCAGTGTACGCATTCAAAGAGGCATGCCGAGCTATCATGTAATGAAACATACAACAGCTAAGGCCATCGGCTACGCCATGGATGCTGAATATACGCAAGTTCTCGTCCAATCGAGCAGGCAACGTTGTGCTTTCTAACACAAAGACAAGGCAAAATCAACAGAAAAACAAACGCCTGTGCTCCCTGCCGTTTGTTTACTGTGTCCCTTGCATTGTCCTTGTCGTAGAAGGCGTGGAACTACCATTGCGATATTCCAAGTCACCCTATAGGCAGCGCTCTTAAAGTGAGGTGGGCACGGCGAATACACAGGGCGCACATCCTTCACTATGCTTCTCGTTCTTGTA
The DNA here is from genome assembly GCA_030522465.1 of Rhipicephalus appendiculatus. Taxonomy (NCBI): domain Eukaryota; kingdom Metazoa; phylum Arthropoda; class Arachnida; order Ixodida; family Ixodidae; genus Rhipicephalus; species Rhipicephalus appendiculatus. Next base: position 3,431 of record JALIZH010022018.1, on the reverse strand, counting down.
AACGTTGGTTCCAATAGCTCAATACGCAGTGATGACAGATTTCTTGTTGCGCTGCCATGCCCACCTATGTGCATGAGTGTTAGCTATGAGTGTCTAATTTCGTACACTTTCTCGGTGCGTAGAGGTATCTACGATAAACTGGGTCCAACCATGGAGGAAACGTTCCACTCGCTATTGGGTGGCCAATAAGGAAAAAGCGAATATAATGCTTTTGTGAAATGACGTCATGAATCCACGGAGAATGCGATGCACGATTTTGACAAGCGTCTAAACAACCTTGAAGCTATTATGATTGAATGGAAAGCAAGAAACCGCAAAAACAGAGGCTGTGGATCAACCTCAAGCCTCACCGAGAAAAACTCGCTGATTGAGAATACCACAGGCGCAGTTCAAATGTGGTAGTGTTTGGAATTTCGGAAGAATCGAATGAAACCCAAGCGATACTACGGGATAAGGTTGCTCGCGATGACAATAAAAGTTGCAGATATGTGGCGCGAACTAAGACTAGGGAGGCAACCGCAGAAAAGCCACTCATCCTGCTCTTACAGAATTATTCTGAAAGACAAGCACTTAAAAAAAACGCACGGAAATTGAACGTAACAGGCATATTGTTGCAGTTTTGCGACAATATGCATGTTACGTTCAATTTCCGTGCGTTTTTATTGCGCAGATATGCTGCGCAGCAGCATGACAAGGCAGCAGTAAAGAAGTTACGCTCGTTGACGATGACCTGTGCTTTCGTGATGACGTGCGGAACACGCAAAAACAAATCCCGAAGAAAAAATATTAGGAGCCCTTCCCCGAGAAAATGGGGGCAAGCGAAGCTTGACGTGTGCGTCTGTGATAATGGGGATGGTGATGAAAACTTTATTGACCTAATATTTTTTAACAGCGAAACTGTTGAAGCTGGCAGTAAGGCGTCCGTTAACCGAGAACCCCTGCTTCGCCGTTGTCACAGCAACCATCGCAGCTGCAAGCCACCTGTGCGAAATATAGCCAAGGCGCAGCCGGCCAAGGAGCAGCCACCGCCGAGCCGTCGCTATAGCAACCGACACAGCTTCTTACACAGTGGCTCAGGGACAGCGATTTCAAGACATTCAGACTGAAAAAGGATTAAAAACCAGCGGGAAACACAGGACACAGCCAAAAGAAGTCGACAGTACAGGCTGGCACTTACAACTGAACAGAAAAACGCGCTTGAAAGGCTTTAAACCCTCCGGCAACCACTTTGCGCATGTGTGAGCAACCATGCTTCGCCTAAAACGAAAAAAATCGAAAAATTTAGCTAGCAATAGTCGCGTTCAGAAAGACTATCTCTATGTCAGATAGATGCACTGACGTGTCACTGACACAGTCGTTACCCCGTTTCTTTATGTAAAAAGCCTCTAAAATTTCTCTTTCATTCTTTGTCCCGCTCCTGCCCAAAATGCCAGTGCTTTCAAAAGCAGAAGTGCCCCCCGCACTGCCTGCAGTGGCTCGGCTGATGAGCTCCGTCATTCATGGGAAGGGAGGCCCTGCGTTCCCTGAGGCGATCGTTAATACAACGGCCAATCTGGCCGGTGTATGCTTTCCCCGCACGATAAAGGGATGTGATAAATCACACGTGTGGCGCAAGGCACCAACTTCGAAGCATGGTTTGTTGCCACATGTAGCCCTTCTCTGCGCATGCCGGTTGATGCGGCTGCATAGACCGCTCAACTTTCGCGTGGCCGAGAGCACCAGGCGCATGCCATGTTTATTGGCCACCTTCTTGATATTCTGCGACAGCTTGTACACATATGGCATGACCACAAAATTACGTTTGTCGCTCGAAGAGGCCGAGGCAGTAGCTGCTTCTGCTCTGCGCGACCTTTTCTGCTCTTGCAGCAATTTCTCGGCTACCGCTCGCGTCACATCTTCTGGATACCCAGCCGACTCGCTTGTTGCTCCACACTCGCCTGTATCGTGTGAAAGCAGCTCTTCTGCAGCGAGCTCTTAAGATAAAGCGTTGCTATGCCCCTCTTCGTTCGCGTTGAACGACTGTGTCAGTGACACGTCAGTGCATCTATCTGACAAAGAGATAGTCTTTCTGAACGCGACTATTGCTAGCTAAATTTTTCGATTTTTTTTTCGTTTTAGGCGAAGCATGGTTGCTCAATAATGCGCAAAGCGGTTGCCCATGGGGCCTTTCAAGCGCGTTTCTCTGTTCATTTGTAAGTGCCAGCCTGTCCCGTCGAGTTCTTTTCGCTGTGTCCTGTGTTTTCCGCTGGTTTTTTAATCTTTGTGGCAATGTACCAACTAGCCCTGGTCCAACGCCTTGATATCGCAAATTCATAGTGGCAAGCTTTGAGCGTATTCTGGATCCGCTCGTCGCTGTCTCCTGGCTGTCGCTTCTTCGGCCAAGCGCTCTGGAAAAATGAAAAAAAAAATTGTGGCGAAGGGGCATGCAGGCTAGGGTGTTTCAGCTCTATTAACGTGAAACACTCGGGGAGGCGCGAAGCATGCAGTGTTGACGGGTCTCATCGGAGCCCCCAGTTTTAGGGGCTTCGCCCCCTATAACTGGGGCTCCGATTAGACACAGAGACCTCCAGTCTGCTTTTAGTTAACGCGCACGCTGCGAATCTCTATTGACGCAGAAGAGAAATCTCCCACCGGCACTACATTGCAGGCGCCAAACGCTGCCTGCGTCGGCGTTGTCGCTCGCTGGTGAGGGCGCGTTCTCGTTCCTTGCGAGCTGGTAGTTCAGCGTTCATCGCAGAAAGAGCGTTTACATAGCCAACGTGCGCCGTTCACTCTCTCGCCACTCGGCAAGCGCTGAGGCGGTGGCGCCCTCTCTTGCGCTCAAGCAAGTCGACCGTCACGACAGCAGCAAACGATGATGAACGCCGACAAGCCGAGACCCTAAGGTGCTTCGCCCTAAAAATCTCATCGCCACCGGCATTGTAATTCCCGTGCTGCAGCAAGACGACCTGAGGATCAAGAAACTTCGCTGTGCCAAACTTTGCGCAACTTAGTACAAAGCTACCGCACTGTTTTCTTTCTTTATTTCTTTCGCATTGTGCAATGTTTCCTCATAACATTTTCCTTCCTCCATGCCGGGAATATGAACTTCACCAACGTGCTTAGCAGCGCAACCTCTCTGTTGCTACCGGCAACAACGTCGGTCATGCTTGAAACGATGAAACGCAAATATGAAATGCAACAATCAAATGCGCTAACTTGGAATGACAAGTGACCTCGGTAAAAGATCACATTTTCATACCAGGAACAGCTAGTAGCCTGACGGCTATCCAGACACCAACAATTGTTGAAAAACGACGCATGAAAAACGACAAATAGCTTCTGTAAGCGCGAAAGAAACGTAACACGAACGAAGAACGCAGGACAAGCGCTACTTTCAACTAAGATTTTAATGGGTGGTAACGCCAAGTATATAGGTGTAGCGATCAGAC
>JALIZH010022017.1:0-13326 GCA_030522465.1 Rhipicephalus appendiculatus | reverse complement strand
AATGTGACGCATTCTCGCCAGTCAGTCCCTATGACGTCGTCATGTGGCAAGTCGTTGACTACTTTTACACCGATGGTCGCACTTGCTTCCTCGATGGCAATGTGCCCTTGAGTTGCTCCAACGGGAGTCGTTGAGTCTCCGAATGGTCCTCTGAGTACGCAGTCCGTGTCAGGCACAACATCGAAATTATGTTGTTCTGCAAACGCTGATGAAACGAGAGTCGCGGTAGATCCCGTGTCCCATAGCGCTAGTGTCTCGACACCGTTGCTCTTCGTAGGCACGAGAATGATCCTACCCTCCGTGCGCCTCGTCACGATACGGTGGGTGCGTTGTTCTCGCGCTGCTCTTTCTTCCCTTCGCTTTGCAGCGGCTGCCTTCTCCTCTTCGGTGCGTGTGTCTGGATCAGGGCAGGCTATCGCTCTGTGTCATTTCTTTTTTGCAACGCGCACACGTGTCGGCCGGTAAGCGTGTGTACTTTGGTGTCGTTGTGGTCGTAGATTCGGCTGCATTTCTCTCGCTCGGCTTTGAAGTTTTGCTGGCTGCCGGAGCTCTCATATCGTCGTTCACACCAACGTCTCGTCGATCCTTTTATTGCACGTAATGTAGGAACTCGCTTATGGTTCCGCGTCTAAGATCGTGAAACGCGGCTAGCATCGGTTTTGCACTTGTTGAGCGTACACCTTGTATGAGCCAGTCTACTACATCGTCGTCAGACAGCCTATACGAGGCACGTCTGATGCGTTGGAGCCGTGCGTACATGTAGTCCGTCATGCTTTCGTGTTCACGTTGAGTTCTCGCGTCGACGTGGGCGACCCACTGGCAGAACATCAGAAGCTTGTCGAATTCTGTTTGTAGCGCCGTCACAAATGATGTCCAATCGTTGTGTTGGTTGCCGGTAGTGTGGTGCCAAGCGGCTGCGCGGCCCCTGAGTCGTGAGATGGCAGCGTTCAGCGTTGCCGCTTCCGTCCATGCGCAACGCTCGCGCATCGATTCTACAGCAGTTTTACACTGTGCGAAGTTGTCGGATTCAGTTCCCGAGTACGTCGGGGAGCGTTCCCGTAAGTTCCGGCGTTGTAGTGATCAGCAGCGGAACGTTGTCGTTCGATGTGCCAGGCGGCGTACCCAGCTGCCTTTCGAGAAGTCGCGCCATCATCTGCAATGTTGTGTTGAGCATCGCGTGCTGCGTTCCGTTTTCGTTCGACGTAGTTCGGTTTTCGATGGTGTCCGTGCGTGGCAAGCGATTTGGAGAGCTGCTGTCTTCGCAACTAGTACCTTGGCGCGTCGTGAGGTGCAGGTCGCTCGTGCCGAAAGCCACATCGTCCATGATCAGCGTGGAGTTTTTCACCTCGTTGTGATCGGTCGCCATGCTGGTCATTGTCTCGCTGCACTTGCTGCTCCTAAGCCTCTGTACGGACAGCGTTACGAGCTCGCTTCGTCTAGTGGTTTACGTCCGCCGTAGGTTCTTTGTTGAGTCCTCGTCGCCATGTCAGGGGTTGGTACGCATGATGACACGACTGATGATTGAAAAGAAACGGGTTTAATACGTGATTCAAACGGATTACATGACTGGTTTTCGTGCGTGCGTCCTCACTCCTCGAACGATGGACGTCACGTGTCTCTCCCTCCTTGCGGCCGCCTCGTCAACAACCGCTAATAGTTCCACAAGCTCGCGATAGGTGGCGCTAGTTGTCTATAGTGGATGTATTTGCCTAACACTATTGGTATACGGATAATGAAATAACCGCTTGAATTTAGTTTCGATCGTGACCGATTCAATAAGGTCATATTCGCTTATTTAACTACACAAATCCCAAGCTAGAAACGCGGATATTAAGAGTTCCAAGCGCCTTCAATTGTGCTGATATTGGCTGGGAGGCGCTGGAAACGCTGTTCTTTTTATTAGTCGTCTCCAACGTCACAACAAACAAATATTATACCTTTACTGCATATATGTGTGCTTATTAAGAAGTGGTCATCACTCGTGATGTGCCGGCACTTCAATATACAGATCAGGAGTAGAAGTATAACCACGTTTTACTCTCTCCTGCCTGAAGAGTATATGGGCATTCCACTCTCAGAGCGAGGTAGAGTATAAAGCAGTTTCACTCTCTCATTTCACAGAGAGTGAACAAAGCTTTCACTCCATCCGATGCTTTGCGAGAGTAGAACAACACTCTGAAGAGTAAATTGGCCTTTTTACTCCTGCGATACCCTGCGCAGTTTTTAGAGTGTATATAATTGCATCAATATTTAAATAATAAACATTGTGTACATAAGTGTATATACAATCACCCTATAACAACATGTCATGTCTTTACATGATGTGTGGGCGAATATTTCACGGCTTTACCGATAAGCGTTGGAGCTTCGCCCCACTCATCAGCATTCACTTCGTGGAGATGGCGTGAACTCTGAACAATTATTGTGTTTATTACGTATAAGAAAACCACCATAAAATTAGCTAGACAACACAGGCTCTATGTCTGCATCAACGAAAGAAACACCCTGCGGCGCTCACCTGTCATTTGCCTGACCTAGATTAATGAAGCGCCGAACGACCTATAGAGTACATGATACGACCGGAAACATTCGCGTCAATAATATTTATGAGAGTGGGTGACGCGCGGCTACATCCAGCTCGCGAAAGGGCATAATAATTTCGAAACTGCTTTCTGTCATTGTTCTCGTGCAAGTTCTTTCTTTTTCGCGTCATAGTACCTTCCTCATATTAAAGACCGCGTGACTAGTTGAATCAATCGCTAATAAATAGAAAGAGCTGAGTGAGAATTTAACAAGTCGTTGTACTCTAATTATGGACTTCACTGCGCTTACCTGCCGTTTTGTCTATTGCCTGAAAACTCTAATATATTTCAGAGCATTTATGTCACAGTTTTGTTTTAAATATATGTGAACAAGATTTGTGTCCACCTTAGAATAGAATATAACAAGTCTAATAACCATTTATTTTGTCAGTATCTTGTTTTCTAGGTAATTTTGCCAACACTGAAATTAGGTACAGTTACTGGCTTCATGTAAGAAAACCGACGGTGTTAGCATGTCAAATGTTGGTACTTAGCGCCAATTCAATGTGCATGAGCTACACAGTTTTATTTACAGAGAAGGGACGCGTAGAAAAACAATTTCCAGCACCTCTCGCCCCCGGAACATTCCCTCCTTGCCCAAAGTTCCTATCGTCTCACTGCCACCGTCGTTGTCTCTATCTGAAATGTCGCCATACTCGTCGGTGCCACTTCCTTCCGATCGTTGTGCTCCTCTGCATGGTGAAAAAGAGATTGCGTTAAAGCTGTTATCAGCACTTGCCCGTTGGACTCGCGTCGAAGTAAACGGGTGTCGTTTGCTCAGAGCAATAGGAGCGGAAATAGATAGTTAGTTAGTTATGTTGGGTTTTATGGCGCAAAAGCAGCAATGGCTATGATGCGCCAGACACTAGGTGATTTTCAATGAGATGGTAAATTGAAGTGTACAACCAACATTTTGTTTACAGTTTGTGTAAAAGACCTGTGGCCTCTAGAAACCGAAAAACGTCCTCTATGGGGACAATTGCATTTTCTGAAAGGATTAACATTGGGTGTAGAGGTGTTTGTGATTCGTAGAATTCATTAAAATAATCGTGTCTTCCCTTTTCGAAAAGTGGACATGTTATTAAAACATGATTGACAGTCAGAGGTTCCTTGCAATGTTCGCATTGTGGCTGATCTTCTCCTCGCAGTAAAAAGTTGTGAGTTAGGTGAGTATGACCTATTCGCAGGCGACATAGTGTTACTTCGATGAAGCGCTTTTGGTGATAGCATGATTTCCATTCTTTTAAAATAGGCTTGATAGTTTGAAGCTTGTTAAGCCCTTTACACCGCCATTCTTCTTGCCATTTTGCCCTAAAGGCTGTCCGGCATCTATTAAAACAATCTCTGAATGGCACCTTTATTTCTGCTACGTTATGATGACTTGCCATTCCTGCTACCCTGTCTGCCTTCTCGTTTCCTGTGATGCCAACGTGGCTCGGCACCCAGACTAGACGGATTGTCTTGCCATTTTTCTCAGCTATTTCCAGCATGTGTAGAATGTTCCCAAGCATCGGTTCGCTTTCCGACCTAGTATGTAGTGCCTTTAATGCGCTGAGGGAGTCGGTGTATATAACTGCTTTTTTATGGTTTTTAGATGAAATGTCCTCTAGAGCAATAACAAGAGCATATACTTCCGCTGTAAAAACAGATACAAATTGCGGCAGTCTGACGCAGGATTCCGAGTCTTTTGATGTAACAGCACTTCCTGTATGATCTTGCGTTTTTGAACCGTCAGTGTAGTATTCATAATGTTTGCTATATTTTTCTTGAACCACTAGGAAATCCTGTATAATGTGCTCCCGTGGAGTTTCCTTTTTCCTTAAATGAGTCAGGGCAAAATCAGTGAAATGTGTGAAGTCCAACCATGGAGCCAGTCGTCCCGGTGTTTGGGCAACGTTGAGCGCCTGATTTGGTACCTTATATTCCAAACATATTTCTTCAAAGCGCAGGAGAAGTGGTCTTATCGTGTGCGGTCGGTTGTTGTACTGTGTTCTTGTACTGGTGTGAGAAACAATGGCGTGGCATATGTGACAAGGTTTCGATCGGGTTCTTAGTACATACGATACTGTAAGTAGCGCTCTTCTATGTTCCAGGCAAGGCTCGTTGCTCTCAGCATACAAACTCTCGACGGGTGATGTTCTGTATGCCCCAGTTGCCAAGCGCAATCCGTGATTATGTATTGGATCAAGACGTTTCAGGTAAGATTTCCTTGCTGATCCGTAAACCACGCTGCCGTAGTCAAGTATGCTCAGCACAATTGACCGGTATATGCGTAAAATGCAAGTTCGATCAGCACCCCAGTGTTTCCATGATAGCATTTTTAGGATGTTCAGCGCCTTGTTTGCCTTCTTTTTTATGTTGTTCATATGAGCAATGAAGTTTAATTTGCTGTCAAAGACGAGGCCCAGAAATTGGTGTTCTTGTTTCAGCGGCAGTATGCTATTGTTAATTTTAAGACCAGGATCGGGATACAAGCCCCGCTTTTGCGAAAATAGAACGGTAACGGTTTTCTGAGTCGAAAAGCGAAAGCCATTTTGATCTGCCCATTTGGTTAGTTTGTTGATGGTGAGTTGGAGCTGCCTTTCACATGTGGATATAGTTGAAGCCCGACATGCTATTTGAAGATCGTCCACGTATAGTGAATGCATAATGGAGGGTGGGATTACTTTATTTATGGAATTCATTTTGACTATGAAGAGTGTGGTGCTTAATATGCAACCCTGCGGCACACCATTTTCTTGGACGAAAACACGCGATAGTGTGGAGCCCAGCCGTACCTGAAAATTTCGGTTCGATAGAAAATCCGACAGGCAATTAAGCATTCTACCGCGTATTCCTAAGTTCGCCAAGTCTCTCAATATACCAAATCTCCATGTGGTGTCGTATGCTTTCTCCAGGTCAAAAAAGACTGCTAGGCAGTGTTGTCTATGTAGGAATGCTTCACGTATGGTGTGTTCGAGGCGAACAAGATGATCGATTGTTGAGTGACCTTTTCTATACCCACACTGGTGATCGTCTAGTAGATTCTCTATTTCAAGGGTGTATGTTAGCCTGATGTTTATTATGCTCTCATATGATTTTGCCATGCAGCTTGTAAGTGCTATAGGTCTATAGCTACCCGGTGACGTCGGTGGTTTTCCAGTTTTTAGAAGTGGGACTATGGTTGCCATTTTCCACTTAGTGGGCATTCGACCGGTTTTCCAGATCATATTATAGAAATTTAATAATGCTTGTACGGCAGCCTGCGAAAGGTGCGCGAGCATTGCGTAATGGATTCTGTCCGGGCCAACTGCTGTCTTTTTTCCCGCTGAAAGCACAGCGTTTAACTCATGGAGTGTTAATGGTGTGTTATAAGGCTTATCTAAACCTCCTGTTAACGGTAATTTCTGTTTTTCGGCTGTCTGTTTGTACTTCAGGAAAGATTGCGTGTAATTTTTAGAACTGGATATGGTGTGAAAATGTTCGCCTAGAATATCCGCTTGCTCCTCTAGGGATGTTTGCGTACCTGGGCCTGTAAGTATAGGTATCGCGTATGGAGAGTAGTCACCGCTGAACTTCCTAACCTGGTCCCACATTTTTTTGGATGTGGTTGAGCTATTGATTGTAGATATGTATTTCTGCCAGGACGATTTTTCTGCTTGTCTACGGATATATCGTGCTTTTGCTTTAAGCTGCTTGAAAGCGAGGAGGTTATCATACGTAGGGTATCTGCGGAAAGTGCACCACGCTTTGTTTTGTAGTTTTTTTGCTATTGTGCACTCACTGGTCCACCATGGTTTGAGCTTTTTCCCCACTAGTCCCGTAGACTGGGGAATAGCTTGCTCTGCTGCTGAAAGTATGCACGAGGTAAACCTATCATTCATCTCATCTATTGTTATGTGCTCAAGAAACTCCTCCTGTAGAGTGGCTTTCTCTGTAAATAAAGGCCAGTTAGCTTGATGTAGCTTCCAGCGTTGTGGTCGAGAGTGTATGGTCGGAAGTGGAGATGTTAGTTTTACAACAGCAGGTAGATGGTCGCTACCATAAGGGTTATTTATTATTTCCCACGTAAAATCAACAAATATTGAGCTGGAGCACAGTGCCAAATCTAAACAGCTCATGGCTCCTGTGCTTGGAGAGCAGTACGTAGGTGCTCCAGTGTTTAAGAGACATATATTGTTAGTTAGAATAAAGTCTTCAACTACCTGCCCTCTACTGTCTGTCTTAGCACTTCCCCATAAAGTATTGTGCGCATTAAAATCTCCAGCTATTAAAAAGGGCTCAGGCAGCTGCCCCACAATCAGTTCTAGTTCTCTTGCCGTAAAAGGTGTATGAGGTGGAATGTACATTGAACACACGGTGATAGTTTTATGCGATAAAATGGTGACAGCCGCTGTTTCAATGGAACTATTAACGATTACTTCTCTCGTCGCTATGCCACTTTGGACTATGATGGCGACCCCGCCCGACAGCCGGTTGCCTTGCAAACGGTCGCGGCGTATGACGGTGTAACCTTTTAAAATTTTGGTGTTTTTCGGTCCTAAATTGGTTTCCTGTAAACATAGTGCTACGGGAGAGAAGCTTGTCAGGATGTCCTTAACGTCGCTTAGGTTGCGTGTCATGCCTCTACAGTTCCAATGAATGATGTACGCCATTATGTAAGAAAATGTGTATGAGATGTACTACATTGAGGTGTTGATGCAGAAACTAAAAAGCGACGGTTGTTATGTGTTGTTCGGTTACTTCTTTTTTTGTGGGGCCAAAACTACGTTTCGGCTCCCTTTCCCTCCTTTGCAGGGAGGAATGATGGGCTGCCGGGTCGTCCTGCTGATTGAAGCAGGGTCTCCCAGGCTTTCACTATCCGATGGACACACGTCCATGGAATCTGCACCGCCTGGGTGCTCATCACTGCTGGTGCCCTGCGAGGATGCTGGCCTCCTCAGAGGAGGCTGGCTGCTCGGCACCGTCAATGAGGTCTGTTTCACCTCGACATTGGGTTGGCTGACACCAACACTGGTCGAGGCTTTTAGACCTCCGTGAGGAGAGGCACTTGGTGCCTCTTTTGGGCTCTTGTCTGGGGGACGGACTGCGGCCACTAGGTCCTGGAGTTGGACCTGTGTGCCTACAGAAACCATCGGCGGTGCCTTCCCCCCTCTGCACCGCTTGAGAGTAGGTACCCTTTTGTGCAAACGCAACACGCTTGCGAGCTTCTTGGTACGGTATGTTCTCCTTTGTTTTCACTGTAAGTATGTCCTTTTCTTTCTTCCATTCTGGGCAGGAGCGTGAATACGCAGCATGGGGTCCCTTGCAGTTGACACAGTTCAACGTGTTAGTGCACTCTTCTTCTTCATGTTCGTTCTGGCCACATTTTACGCAGGTTGCATTGCCACGACATGACTGTGACCCATGCCCAAATCTCTGGCACCGGAAGCACCTGCGAGGATTGGGTATGTAGGGCCTCACCCGAAGGTATAGGTACGCTGCCTTAACTGCTGTAGGAAGAGTCGTGCTTGAGAAGGTTAATATCACATTCTTTGTCCGGATTTCCTTGTTTTCTCTACGGATGATGATTGCTCGTGCGGCAAGTACGCCTTGATCCGCTAGAGCTTCCTCAATTTCAGCGTCGGTGCACTTGAGCAGTTCATTGTCGGATATTACTCCTCGTGAGTTATTGAGGGATCTGTGAGCTGTTACAGAGACTTCATGTTGTCCGATTTGCCCTAGTTGTCTGATTTTGCGACTTTGTTCCTTGTTTTCTACTTCTATTAGGAGGTCTCCTGAATTCATTTTTTTGGCACTGTAGTTGCTTCCGATGCATCCTTGGATTGCTTTTGCGATCGGGAATGGTGACATGTCAAGAATCTTAGTCTCGCTCAGGGACGTTACGACAAAAAATTTTGTGTATTCACTCTCTTTGGTCAAAAATTGCTCAGTTGCTTCGGTGCGGCCCCTTTTAAGGGACCGATCACTGCGGAATAGGGGGGTTCGTTTTTCCATAGAAAATCTTGATTCTTCGGCAGCTATGCTGGCCACCCACCATGGAGTCCAACGCGGGAACGTATACAGACGTTAGCCATACATTGCTACTATAACCCTATGGTCCTGACCAAGAGAGATCATTTCCCCAGGGTTAACCCTCGCCGCCAGGAAGAAGTGAAGTGATCGGAAGATAATAGACGACAGGACAGGTATAAAGATATACGAAAGAGAAAGGAGAGAGAAGGGAACAGGAAAAGGCGACTGCCGATTTCCCCTGGGTGGGTCAGCCCAGGGGTGCCGTCTACGTGAAGCCGAGGCCAAAGGGGTGTGTTGCGTCGGCCGGGGGGGCCTTAAAGGTCCAATCACCCGGCGTCAGCTCAACCCCCAGGATCCCCTTTTCCCCGGACACGGCTCAGCCATGCACGGCGAGGCATGGGAAGGGGTAGAAACCCCCCCGTTAGCTCGGGTCCGTGGTGTCGCCACACACCAAACGCCTGCTTGCGCAGACGCCCCTGCGGGGGAGCGGAAATAGAGGAAGCGCCGGCGTTCAGAAGGTTAGAAGAACAGATTTCGGCATGTTCATTGGTATACACCTTGAAAACAGCTCAACAATACGAGGTAAGAAACCTGGCAAGAAACCACGTGGAAAGAAACCAGATTAATAACTATTTAACGGGTAGCACTTCACAACGCCTATCCCGTTGTTTCTTTCTACGTCGTCGTGTTATTGCGCTGTTTTCAAGCTAAAGCGTTATGAAGAAAGAATGGGTGTGAAAACAGCGTGAAGCCGCTGACGCAGAACGTTCAGCAAGAGCCGCTAGCTTCCCTGACTTCGATATCCACAATAGTAGACAAGCTCGGAGTTTTTCTGGAGAACATGCGCAGGACAAAAAAATAAGACTTCTAGGAACATGTACAGCTGCCCAAATCTTTAGCTGTTGTGCGCGAGAGGTGACTTTTCTGTTCGTCAGAGCCGTTCGACGCAACCGAGTTGCAAACAGGGCGAGGGTAAGCGCATGCCCACATAGCGCGCTCACCTGGACCCGTCGTCTGCTAGGCTTTTTCTTCTTAAAAATGTCACCCCATATTAGCGCACATCAAACGAACAGACAGCGTGAGCAGGCGAATACTTCCGGTCGTATTTTCTTTTCCGAAGACGAGCGTTGCAGGCAGAGATCGAGGAAATAACATTTAAAGACACGCCCACGACCGCACTGATGAGATAAGCAGCAAAATCTGGTTCATCTGCAGTGCGCTCATGCGCGGTTACGTCCTTAAGAAGGAAGAGCCTAGCAGACGACGGGCCCAGCTGAGCGCGCTTTATGGGCATGCGCTTATACCCTCGCCCAGTTTTCAACTCGGTTCTATCGTAGGCGCTGATGAACAGAAAAGTCGCCGCTCGCGTACGATAGCTAGAGATTTGGGCGGCTGTACGTGTCACGAAAAAATATTATCCGTTCACACCACAGCCTTATGTCCGATTTGGGCGTGAAAATCGATTTTTATTCTTTCTCCCTGAATTTATCCCAGTTGACTGGGCGCAACGACATATTTCGTAAAATGTCCTGGCTGTTCTTACCAATAGCCAGAAACTGATGCGCTCGGAGGAACCCAGATATCTAATCTGGTTTTCGGTACACATATGCACCTGCAGTAAAACCCAAACGAGACCGTCCACGTACTTTCGCGAGAACTAAACCACCGCGCAGCCAAAGAAGACCAAGCGTCCGATGATGCTGTTGCCGAAGAAAAACTCCCAAAAGTCTTGGAGGACGCTACAGCTTCGCTTTCAAGATTAGAACTCGTCCGTCTAATCGGGCCCTGTGTGCATCGCCTTCTCCAGCTAGCGTAGCTTTGAATTTCGGTGGATGCTTCAGAAGCGGCGTAACGAAACAAATGACTGTGCTCGTGAAATTGGCAGTTTCAAAATATCCTAGAATGCCTACTGAAAGTACTTTTTGTGCGCCCACTACGCCATAATTCTTTTTCTGAATCAGCGAAGGGCCCACTACGCTTCCGTAAGGCTACAAGCGAAACCACGCAGCTATTCACTTTTCTGATGCTTTTGCAGGTGATGATGATTAAATATATGTGAGTGCCTTGTAATGAGTGAGTCCTTAAAACACCCACTCGTTACACAAGTACCGCGATTCTACGCTTATGACACGCTTCTGATATTAGGCTTCTAGTATTAAATGCGTTAAGATGACTCCTACAACTGCATAACATTCACATGCTTTTGTTTCTGGAGCAGTTTCAAGCAATTTCGTGTGTCTCTAGTAGAACACCTGCTCGCGACGCGGACAGCCTGGGTGGGTTCGATTCTCATTTCCAACCAAAATTTTTTTTTAATTTCTTGTATTTCCGTCATATAACTGGGTTTTTGGTCACGGACAAGATGATGAATTTTCGCTCAGAACCAGCGACTCCCGATGCCGGCATCGACACCAACGCCGACGCCGGCATTTCTGCTAAACGAGCTCTTTAAGGCTACTGCATTAATAAAGACAGACAAATCACGGAAGCAGGATATATAAAGCCCTATCGAGACCTGAGGCGCATCATCCAAACTTACTATAGGAAACAGTGGACAGAGTGGCGTAAAGTGCAGCCCCATTCTTATCCTAGCCATGTTCAGCTACACACGATCTTCTCAGAGAGTTCCCCGGACTCGATATGCGAAATATGTAAAAGAGCAGTGGTCTTCCTAAGTCACGTGCTATGGGAGTGCTCCACTCAGCATACAGACTCCCCGTAACCCTTCTGGAAGCGATGGCGTAAAACGCTGCTCTAAGATCTACATGACCAAACCTAAGCTATCCAGCAGGCCAGGGAGGCTACACGAAGGCATGGTCTTCCGTCCTTCTTCTGATCGGTTTGGCGCTGACCAGCAAGTGGTCGGATCTCAAAATAAAGTAGTTTTACTGACTAACTCACTGCAAGCGTTGCGTTATCAGGAGTGAAAAAGTTATACGCAGCTTTTTGCGCGCTAGACTGCTCCTCGTGAAATGCATGGCAGCGTGGCGCAGATTGGTTAGCTCGTGAGCTGTTGTGACACCGCATTCTGTTTGTTTATTGCGAATAGCTTTTTGGTAGTTCAGTAGTAGGTGATTGCTGGTATTTTGTCATGTGTGAATTACACGACGCGATGTGATGTTACATGAACTATGACCACCACTTACACAGGTAGTATTAATTTCATGAGTGCGTGCAACAAAATTCACTATATTTTAAGTGGTAGATTTCACATTATAAAAGTGTACTGCTGTTCCAGTGATCTTGGGAAGAATATAATGCATCACAAAGATGGTTATAATTTTTAAAATGGGCTGACTTGGGAAACCAGCTTTTGTGGGTGATCCATTACTTTTCTTGTTTTGTTATCGCATACGCGGATGTTCAAACCTCAGATTGGGCATGACCTCGACGAGATGTGGAAGCTCCTATACTCTACTGACATACTTCAGCAGCGACGAGAATGACGATTTGACAGATTCAATTTTGTAGATCAAGCTAGCTGGGTAATGAAAACTGCCGCGATGAGGAGGAAGATGTCAAGCAGTCCGCCTACGCACTTACGCGGATACGTCACCACTCACCGTCTCCTGCAAGCCAGAGTAAAGTTTGTGCCTCTGGGCACAAACCCATAAGACAGCCATTGTTCTGGTTGACGTCAAGACTCTTTTACCATGTTTTCGAAACTAATTCTGCGCAAGAATATTTCAAAGTGTGGGTGAAAAAGCGGCCATGTGTCCAGAACGGCAAACACTTTACCAGGGGCGGCGCCAGAATTTTTTCACTGGGGGGGGGGGGGGGGGGGGCACCCACGACAAGTAAGTTCCATCAGGGGGGCAGGGAGGCTGGGAACATATGCGTTGTGTTTTGACTATGCGTGCTCTTTGGAGGGCAAGGGGGGGGGGGGGGGGGGCAGGCGGAAATTTTGGGGGGGCTCGAGCCCCCCCCATACCCCCCGCTGGCGCCGCCCCTGCACTTTACAAGCATTCCCACAACGATGAAACACCTTTTAGCTATGTATCTTATTCTAGGCTCTATCCGGTCGCTGATGTACATTGCGCATCACAGCAGCAAAAAACTGAAAGCAGCAACAAAAATATACCCCGAAATCAATCTTCAGAGAAGTCTGTTGGTGTGGGGAAGATACCTGGTGCAAACAAGCCTTTGCACTCACATCACCGTTGGACACAACTGTACATCACGTTGATGTAGGCTTCGAGGTCCCACTTCTTGTTCGCGGACGCCTTGTGAGAAGTACAACCTGTCCTTCTACCTCTCAAGCAGTGGGCAATCTTTAAAGAAGTCTTCCACACGTTCCACACATGAATTTGTGGTGTGCATATGCCCTTCTGAGTGTATGGCTCACAGAAGTCAGACGCACGAATAAAAGCGTAGTGCACGTATGCGTGCAGGTTAGTTTTCTGGGTCAAATACTTAAATAGTTGCCGTTTTACGTTTCAAATTTTGTTTCCAAGTATATAATAATGTTCTCAAGAAATTCGCAATTTCTTTTCAAAATGTTGCTTTCTTCGGCAGATAACAGATTGAGAGTAAGTTAATTACGGCTGACGTAATTTATAAGCTGTCCCTTAACAAAATGTGTGACATGGCGCGCTGTCTTAGACTGAGGAGGTATTTTTCAAAAACTAAAGAAATACCCTAGATTGTTGCCGGAGTTGTCAAAAACAACCTTTTTTCGCATATAGAATCGATAAGCATCAGGAAAACAAAAAAAACAACAGGAAATGAAAGATGGAATTGATTTCAGTTC
>JALIZH010022016.1:0-14414 GCA_030522465.1 Rhipicephalus appendiculatus | reverse complement strand
TATCCACGGAGTGAATGATGATGAGTGGGCGAAGCTGCGGAGGTTCATCGGTAAACCGGTAATCTTCCGCGAATTCTGCGCAGTACATCATCAACGACGTCAGATCGGGCGCATTTATACTAAAGGGTCGATGAGAGTCATGGCGACTCGCAGCCCACTTTAATTTTACATGTACATTGTGAATTTTTTTATTGTTTAATTACGCACAGGAGACATCTCACACCGGCACTACCTTGGAGGTCGAAATCCAGTACCTACTGGCTACTTAGAGTGCATGGACAACCGAGCACCGCCGAGGTAATGCCATAAGGAGTTTCGCCCCTTAATATATTCATCATATACAAGTACTAAACGAGAGGTGGTTACATACAACGGGGACGCACGACCCACGGCTTAAGGAGCTTCGCCCCTAAAAAGTCACAGTTTCCCCGCAAGGGTGAAGCAATGAATGCGATATGAACAAATTATAATGTTATACGAAGTGAGGTTGGCAGCTAACTCTTTTGGATCCGATCTCACGCAACTCTAGAAAACCCTGCTTTAAGAGCATACGGCCGCTCCAGCGACACTGCTCACCACATTCTCTTCGCGTTGAGAGCGCAGCACGTAGAAGGGTACACCGGCCCCCCCGCTGTCGGCCGCCGAGAAGGGAGATAACGCGCGCGCCCGCCACGACCGCGCTCGTAAAATCGAATTTCGCTCGAGGGACCCCCCCCCTCTCGCGTCTTTTCACACTCACGAACGACGGGTGGGGCCTATTATGTATACACATATTGTAAGGAATAAGGAAGAGACGAGAGACAACGCCCGTACGCTGGGCCGGTTGTTCTTTATCTACCTCGTTCTCTTCTGCTTCGAGCTAGCCGAGCTCGCGCCAGTGCCCGAGCACCGCTCTTGCTTCTTTACACTCGGCCACACTGCGACATTGAAAGGCCAGCTGCGAAATCGCCTCTGGAGGGCGGCATTGACTGTTGCGTGCCGGTCTGTCTCGGCCACGCAGCGACTTGATCTGATGAGGTGCCAACGATGTCTCTGGCGAGCGGTACTGGCTGTGCCTGGGTGGTCTCTCTTCGGCACGCCACGGCGTGCCTTGCTGAGGTGTCAAAGTCTCAGGGGGCCCACATTGACTGCATCTTTGCAGCCGCAGGTCATGGCCACGTTGCGACTTCTCTGGGAAATTTGATGATGATCGCTCTGGCGGTCGACATTGACTATGTCGTAGTGGCTGCTGGTCTCGGCCACGCTGGCATCTGGAATGTGGAACTGCCGATGGTGACTCAGGAGGGCGCGTCGGTGGTCGGACGCGTCTCCGCAGCTTTGAAGAAGTGCATCCTCGTCGCGTCGATGCAGTATCACCACGCGAGCAAGGCGAAATGTACGGCGCTGCCGAAACAGGGGCGTCCCTTGTTTCAGGGCTGCGCAGTAAAGACACGTCGAAGTGGCCCAATAGTTGTGGTCTTGCCTCAAAGAGAGGAGTAGAATCCATGGCCATGTCTTCCATGTGTTTAGTCGCGTTGGTTGAATTAGATTCCTCGATCCCAACCAGCACGCGGTGACCGTCCACACATTGGGGCGGTGACAGCTCTCGAGTCTGCGGTAGCTGTCCCGGTGGGCCTGAGAGCATGTTGGTGGTTGTGGTGGACTTGTCCGGTTTCTTGACTTGAAGCGTGTCGGGCACTGAACTATCTGGAATGTGCATGTCCTCACGCGCTGGTGAACGTGGAGGCCGCATCGCCAACAGCTGGGGCTTGTGGGTGGTATATTTTCCTGGTGGGGCGGGGGTCGCGGAATCCGAAATGTGTGGCATGGAGTCCTGCTCGCGGCCGGTATCGGTGTCGAGCGCGTCTCCTTCCGCGTCCGCGATTCCGTCTGGGCAGGTGCTCCGGGGAACAGATGGGTAATCTAAGTAGTTCCCCTCGCAAACTCTTTCTCCGAAAGAGGGCTGGTTGGTGGAGGGTAAAGCTGCACCATCGGGACGATGTCCTTCTCGAGATAGAGTGCCGAGAGGTGCACGGTCGAGGTGGTGAGTCGCAGAGATCCCATCCGCGGTAGTACCTGGGTTGACATGGGCCGAGGAAATGCTCGGTGTCAAGCAGTGGAGCTTAACTCGGCCGCTATCTATGATGAGCTAAACCTCACCAGACAGGAGGCAGTCGGCTCCCAAAACCATGTCTGCGTGCAAGTCCTCGATGACGGGAACGTCGGCAAGGTAGTAGCTGCCAGCTTTGGTGTGTATCTTCAACCCAATCGCACCGACAGGCAACGTGTTCCCGCCGAGGCCGCGCAAGGGTGCCTCAGACCAAGGCTGGAGTACGACCGGGGCATATCGTCGATGCAGCGCCGAACGTGGAGCTCCAGTTTGCACAACAGCCGTGGGCTCACCGATTCCGTCGACGCGGGCCTGCACCGTAGGAAGCGGCCGCGTTCGGTTTTGAGCTGCTCGATGTCGTGCATGTGGTGGTATCACGTCGTCGATCTGGTCACCTGAAGTCGGCAGGAGGTCCATTCTCTGCGCTGGCTGTGAGAAGAAGCGGAGTTCGTTGTTCGCGATCGTGCGACGGCAGGTCTCCCAACTGCCGGTGGATGAGCTGCTGTCTGTAACTGCAGCCTCGAGGAGGCGCCCCTCAGCCTCGTCCTCGGTATTCGTCTTGTTGGGCAAAATGTATCCTGGATCCGGCCGAAAACAGCGACGAGCCTGACACTCCATTCCAGCCAGGACTGTTGCTTCATGCCCTCGTATTTATGCCATGCCTCGGAACCACCCCGAAGGCGGTCGATGGCTACCTGCCATTTACGATTGTCGGGCCAGGCATGACGAGAACCGAGTGCATTGATAGTCGTCACCCATATATCGGCGTCATCCTGGAAGCCTCGGAACTCCGGTACTTCCAAAAGAGCGGTGCATGGAAAGGCGGCTGGCCGGACTCGGGAGCTCACCGACGCCAAGCTATCGAGCTGTCGTGACAATTGCGTGAGGCTACGCAAGAGCTGTGCGCTACTGTCGGGTGAGGCGCCCGATGAGCCATGGGTGAAGTTCGCTGAGTACGCGGTAGTCCCATTGTTCATGGCGGTGGAATCCATGGCGAAGGACGACGGCGTCTGTTGTCGTGGACTGGTATCGGTGAAGTGGACTGGAGCCGCCGAGGAGGCCTAGACGCCGTCCCCGAACGATGGTCGCAGTGGCGGCAGGTTAGCAGGTGCCGAGGAGGCCTTGACGCCGTCCTCAACCAGCATTACTGCGGTTGCACGTTGGTGGGTGCCGTGGACGAGGAAGCCGGGACGTATGACTTCGGCGACTGCGCCATTGTAAGGAATAAGGAAGAGACGAGAGACAACGCCCGTACCCTGGGCCGGTTGTTCTTTATCTAGCTCGTTCTCTTCTGCTTCGAGCTAGCCGAGCTCGCGCCAGTGCCCGAGCGCCGCTCTTGCTTCTTTACAATATACATATACGGGGGATGACGGCGGCGGCCAACGGCGGCGGCCAATAGCGACGCCGACGGCAAAAACCAGCCGAGAGTGTCCATATAATTGCTATCGCAATACAAGGCGGCATTGTGCCAGTTTATTAGAGTTAGAGAATGCAAGCCACATGTCCTGTTGCTGCAGGAGACTCTCCTAGAGGAGGGGATTACTCTCTGGGTATGAGACTTTCTGCCACAGACAGGATAACGGCAGCGGGATAGCGGTCTGCGTTTCCAAAAAAATCTCGGCTCTTGCCCTTCACGATCTCGAGAAGCGATTTAAATCGGAATATCAGCGCATTGAACTTCTCTCCGGGAGGCGACTGCCCAAGAGGTTGCTAATTTTACATGTTCACAGTTCTCCGAAACGTTCGCAGGACTGTTTTTACGCGCTTATTTCAAAGCTCTCAGACTCGCAAACCGCGGTGGCATTTCACTTTTGGTATCTGGCGATTTTAAAGCGCCACACACTGCGTGGGGGTATCCAAAAACTACAAAGAAGGGTGACTCACTTTACAAGAGCACACATGACTTAGGCATGGTTATGCTGACTGATCCCCGTTATCCGTCGCGAATTCGAAACTCAGTTTGTAGGGACACCACGCCTGATTTGACTTTTACGAATTTCATGGATGATTGCGAGTGGACTAATTTATATGAAGACTTAGGTAGCGACCATTATGTACTAGAAACTACGCTGTCGGCAACTGTCGCTGGCAGCAGGAAACACACTATAGCAGATTGGGATTTTTTTCGCGAGATACGTAATGATGGGGGCTGTTGGGAGAGTTTTTGCAGACTGGAAACAGAACTTATGTAACGACGTTAAGAGGGCCACAAAGGTCGTGGAAACGCAGCCAGAGATCGGGACCATTGATAGCAAACTTGCCCACCTCTTTGAGGCCAGAATTGGCCTTAGGAAGCGCTGGAAACAGAACAAGCTCAATCGGCGGTTAAGGCGAAATGTTGCTGAAATTAACAAGGACATCGAGACCTACTCGGCGCAGCTCGAGAGAGCCCGATGGGAGGAGACGTGCAACATCGTAGATAGACAAATGCGTCTTGGGGGAAATGGAACTTACTCAAACATCTCATGGAACCTGAAAAAAGCAGAGGTAGTCATTGCAGGGTGGTCGACCACATAGTCAGCGTGGCACTCAGAGACAGCTCAGAAAAGGAGGTTTGCGACATGCTTGCAGACAAAAAAATTACACCATCTCCCGCTAAAGGGAACCATGTCTAGATGTGAAGCAGCGGGCGAGAACGCTTACACTGGCGGCGGCGTTGACGCTGGCGCTCATCGCAGCGTTGCGCAGGAGAGAAAACTGGGGAGGCGCAAAGCAGGCAGTGATGGAGCAGTGTTTCCTACTGGAACATGCCAATCGCTGCTAATGGGCAATGAGAGACAGAAGACCGACTGGACACAGAGACCCGCACTCCGCTTTTAGTTAACGCGCACGCTGCGAATTTTCATTGTTCAACAACGCACAGGAGAAATCTCCCACCGGCACCACCTTGGAGGTCAAGATCCATTGCCATATATACGGGGTGGCCAGTGAACGGTTGTGCAGCGCGAGCAGTCGGTTTTTTCAACCAAGAAACTCGCTAGCAGACGCTGCCTGCGTCGGCGTCGCGAGGCGAGAGAGGGGGGGAGCGGAGGAGAGAGAGGGGGGTGACACGCATGCGCAGTGGGAGTGTGAACGCCGTGGGCAGGGATGCGTAGAGGAGAGAGGGGGGAGCGTAGGAGAGGAGAGAGAGGGGGGACGCACATGCGCAGCGGGAGTGTAGACGCCGCGGGCAGGGATGCCTAGAGGAGAAAGGGGGAGTGTAAGAGGGGAGAGAGGAGGGGGAGGCGCATGCGCAGTGAGGGTGTGGTTGCCGCGGGGAGGGATGCCTAGAGGGGGGAGAGGAGGTTTTTATTTTTGTTTTTTTTAAGGTTTTGCGCATGCGCAGTAAGGGTGGGCACGCGGCACACCACCCGCAGCGGATTAAGCTTCGCCATAAGATGCTTCATTTGCCGCTTAGAGGGGGTGGATCCACCCCTTTCTTCTATTTGTCTCTATTTATAGCGGGCGGATGCAGTCTAAGCTTGATGAGAATATCACCACAGCTGAAGTTCGGATGGCGCTAATGATTCTCAATGGCAAGTCGGCACCCGGAGCTGACCAGATAACTAACAAGACTTTGAGGAACCTCGATGACGCTTCAGTGTACTTTCTCATCGATCTTTTAGGGGCGAAGCTCCTTAAGCGGTGGGTCGTGCATCCTCGATGTATGTAGTTGTAGGTAGCCACCTCTCGTTTAGTTCTTGGAATGTCCGCTAGATGGCGGTACTTGTATATGATGAATATATGATGAAAAGCTGCGGCGCTCGCTCCATTCAGATGTATGAGCGCTGCTGCTTCTCACAATGTCACTAGATGGCGCTGCGCTGTGACAGTACGTGAATGCCACTAGATGTGGCTGCAGCGCTCGCTCCATTCCGATGCGTAGGAGACGGCTCCGCTGCGTGCTCTAGTGTGATAGGAGACCGCTGGGTGGCGCGGCGCTCTTGGCGCGCTTCCTCTTTCGCTCGGCAGTCAGCGCGCAATGCGCGACGAAGAAGGCACGGAGGCGCCGGAAACGGAGCCCGACGTTCGAGCCCACGAAGCAGAAGGTGCACGGCGACGCCGAGAAGCGGATCCAGAAACTGTGAGAGCCCGAGAAGCGGCGAGGAAACGCGCGTACAGGCGGGTGGATCCCGAGGCTGCGCGAGTGCGGGAAGCTGCTGCCAAGCGCACACACTGGTTCTCACGTCTTTCATGATGATGTAATGGGCGAATTTTCACGGAAGAATCATGAACCTCCGGAGCTTCGCCCACTCATCATCATTCAACCCGTGGATATGCTGTGATTTTTTAACGAACACTGGATCAATGGCACTTTCCCTGAGAAATGGACGCATGCGGAGGTGGTCCTGATCCTAAGCCGGGCAAAAAGCCCAGCCTTGACAACCTCCACCCCATTTAACTTACATCTTGTGTTGGAAAGGTCCATGAACAAGTCTTGAATAATAGATTATTTGCGTTTAACGAGGATGAGAGTCTCCTCCCTCCGAATATGGTGGTTTTCCGCCTACATCTCTCAGCGCTGGACGTGATGCTTCTCCTTAAATCCCACATCATTGACGACAGTACTCGCGATGCCAGGGCTATACTTGGTCTCGATCTGGCTAACGCTTTTGACCAGATATCTCACGCCCATGTGCTGGATTCCGTAACGACATGAACCTGGGTGAGCGATTTTATAATTTCGCGGCGGCTTTTCTCAATGAACGAATGTCCACTCTTACGTTGGCGGAGCTGAAATCGGAAAACTACGAATAAGGTTCGCGTGGGACCCCTCAGGGAGCAGTCGTCTCCCCGCTTCTTTTTAATATTGGCATGGCTCGGCTTGCTCGCGAACCGGACGAACTCGAGGGGTTGTCTCTACGCAGATGATATCACGGCCTGGGTTCGAGGCGGTGTTGTAGGACACCTTGAGGACCGGTTGCAGGAGGCGGTCAACACGGTTGAAAGGAACAACCATCATATGTACTTAACGCTTTCAAGTAGCAAATCAGAACTATTAATATATAAGCCCACCAGATAGGGACGGCGACCCCAGGACCGGGTTCCCCCCTGAGGAGGTGGATGTGACATTGTTGACTGCTAGCGGCGATAAAATTCACAAGGTAAACTGCATCAGAGTATTACGTGTGCTCGTCTCAGCGAATGGCTATAACACGGAAACTCTATGTAGATTAGAGCAACATACTGCGGCTACGCTTCGCCTCAATATCATAGCATCTAACAGGAGAGGAAGCATGAAGGAGGACAATCTTCTTCGCCTCTTTCATGCCTTCCTCCTGAGTCATGTTCCTTATTTTGCGTCTATACATAAGTGGCTCGCTACAGAAAGGAACAGGCTCAATGTACTGATTCGTAAAACTGTTAAAAGGGCACTCGGCCTTTCAATCCGAACTAGCACTCAGGGGATTTTAGCATTAGGACTTCACAATACGCTGGATGAAATTGTAAACGCTCAACGCACGGCGCAGATCTCTCGCCTCTGGGTCACCCGGGCGGGACGGGAGATTTTGGCGCGTGCCGGAATTTCTACCATATTGCAGGAAGACCGGATGATCCCGCTTGATCCCGTCGTTAGACAGGCACTCGGGGTGACCCCTATTCCTTGGAATATGCACCGTCAATTTAACATCGCAAGGAGTAGGGATGGTTGATTAAAATTTTTAATCGATTAATCGTTAATCGTTTATCGATTTAGCCTTTAATCGATTAATTGCTTTCGATGTGATGTTTTAATCGATTACTCGATTAATCGACATTTTTGATGGGCGCTTTAAAAAGGGTATCTCATTGTTTGAGAAGCATTGTTCGTGTTTGATCTCGACCGAAGTCTACCAGACACGCTAGAGATCACATGTGCACATTCGCGCCTTCGTGAAAATTGGTACTTTCGCCCAGTGGACAAAGGGGAACCGCAGTCTTTGAGTGATGTCACTGATTGAAGGATCTGTGGCCATCGTCCATGGACGATAGCCTGCTTTTACGTAGCCTACCTTCCCATATTTTTTCATATATATTTAAAAAAAAAGATTCGGCAGGAGGTCGTATTTCCTCGAAGTCTGCCTCATAGTGATCTAGTGATCTGCCTAATAGAACTATCGATGGTACTATCGATACTATCGATAGTTCAGCCACTATCGAACTATCGATGGTACAAGAAACTATCGATAGCGCTATCGATAGTAAGTTTGAAATTACAGTGGTCAACACACATGTCTAGAACGACGGAGTGTCGCACTCGGAACAGCACGAGCGACATCTGCAGTTCGAAACGGGCCAATTCTGAGCATGCGCGGCGCCACTGATGTGCCCGCCTTGCAGTTTCCGTCGTTGATTATCGCTGCGGCCGCGATAATTGTTTTGGCCACCAGAAGCGCCGTCAACTGTGTGTGCCAAAAAGAAAAAAATTACACCATCTCCCGCTAAAGGGAACCATGTGTAGATGTGAAGCAGCGGGCGCTAACGCTTACACTGGCTGCGGCGTTGACGCTGGCGCTCATCGCAGCGTTGCGCAGGAGAGAAAACTGGGGAGGCGCAAAGCAGGCAGTGATGGAGCAGTGTTTCCTACTGGAACATGCCAATCGCTGCTAATGGGCAATGAGAGACAGAAGACTCCGACTGGACACAGAGACCCGCACTCCGCTTTTAGTTAACGCGCACGCTGCGAATTTTTATTGTTCAACAACGCACAGGAGAAATCTCCCACCGGCACCACCTTGGAGGTCAAATGTATTGCCATATATACGGGGTGGCCAGTGAACGGTTGTGCAGCGCGAGCAGTCGGTTTTTTCAACCAAGAAACTCGCTAGCAGACGCTGCCTGCGTTGGCGTCGCGAGGCGAGAGAGGGGGAGCGTAGGAGAAGAGAGAGAGGGGGGTGACACGCATGCGCAGTGGGGAGTGTGAACGCCGTGGGCAGGGATGCGTAGAGGAGAGAGGGGGAGCGTAGGCGAGGAGAGAGAGGGGGGGACGCGCATGCGCAGTGGGGAGTGTAGACGCCGCGGGCAGGGATGCCTAGAGGAGAGAGGGGGGAGTGTAAGAGGGGAGAGAGGAGGGGGAGGCGCATGCGCAGTGAGGGTGTGGTTGCCGCTGGGAGGGATGCCTAGAGGAGAGAGGGGGGAGAGGAGGTTTTTTATTTTTATTTTTTTAAAGGGTTTGCGCATGCGCAGTAAGGGTGGGCAGGCGGCACACCACCACCACCACCACCACCACCGGATTAAGCTTCGCCATAAGATGCTTCACATCTAAAAGCGCGGTAGCTCAGATTGGCTCCGATTATACAGTGGACTTATTCTTGATTCTTGGTATCGTATAATACCGAGAACAATGCACTTTGTTTTTTTTTCTTGCGCTAAACCGTTCAGAGTGCTTTCGACGGCCAAAGCCGTCGAAAGCACTAGACATGAGAGTTCACCACTGTACAATCGATAGTATAAAATCAACCGCGTGAACTCATTGCAGCATAAACTTGATTCTCCGAATGCGTGGTAGTATATGGCGGAGCAGGAGAAGAAGGCAAAAGCGCAAGAAAGTTGACATGCTTGCATTCCTTCAGGAGAATGATTGGCTGACATTATTAAGCTTAACTGTTCAGCTTTAGCAGAAAGGAAGTTGTCACATGTGGCGGAACTGCGCGGATTCAAACTTATATTGCATTTTGTTTTTAATTCTAAAGATTAATTGGTTACTTTTGAATACGAATTTATTTATGGACATATTCCGGCATTTTGATTGCGGCAATAATTTATTTCTTTCGCCAGAGGAGTGCTCATAAAATAAGCGATCTGAGTACTGCTGATAGCAGCCTGTCGCAAATTATTTGGCAATATCACCGTCCTACAACAGCATAATTATTCACAACACTATTGATTATACTATTGGCCGCAATACTCCTAATGGTACTATTGATTGCACTCTCGATAATCTCGATTGTTTAGTGATAGTAGTACCATCGATAGATTCTTTACACTGTCGATAGTTAAAAAAAAAACTATCAATATTTTCTGTTATTTATTCTGTGTATGGGTGCCCATAGTGATGCAGAACTATCGTTAACTGGACTATCGATAGTATCGATAGTTTGAAAAGAAACTATCTATATTATCGATAGTCCATTTACCGACAGTTCTGCATAACTACTGCCTAATCGAGCCCAACGAAACCGGAGTCGTTTTCGGCGACCACACTGGTCGAAAAACGCACCGGAAACATGCAGCGTGGCCGAGGGTTAGGAAATCCCGCGAAAGACAAAGCAGAGATGAGGAGGAAGAGGAAGTAAACAAGACGCTCGCACTTTGGGACGGCATCTGGTCTCCGTTTGTCCGGTAGATATTGCGGAAGCCCTCAATAATACTATAATTGCGGACTGACGTGATCTCTTCCTTGAGGTCACCCATGCGAGATTGCACAGCAACATACTGGCCTCAAACAGATCGTCGGTATAGGCATGTGCGGGAAGTAGAGCGACATGAGTTTTTGCACCCCCCCCCCCTCCCCCCCGGTTAAAATGAACAGCAGTTGCGCAAGTGTACTTCAACCATTAAGGCTAAAGCCTTTAATGTCTCATGCTCACGTCCGTCCGGTGTCCGTCCGTCCGGTGTCCGTCCGGCGCCCGTCCGTCCGTCCGTCCGTCCGTCCGTCCACACCGCCACTGCGCATGCGCCAACCCATTAAAAAATAAAAAAAACATTCTCTCCACCTCTCTCTCCTCTAGGCATCCCTCCCTGTGGAGGCCACACCCTCACTGCGCATGCGCGTCCCCTCCCTCTCTCCCCTCTTACGCTCCCCCCTTACGCATCCACTCACCTCCACAACAGCGTCATCCCTTCGCTGCGCTGGCACTACATCAACGTCGCTCATAGCTTGAGGCTCCTGGTGAATTAAGGCGAAAACCTTTATAATAGAGAGTAATAGCTGAGCGGCTCAGCGGGCCAGCGGGGCCAGCGAACGAGCGGAGACGCCAACTGCGCATGCGCGGCACGCTGGCACAGCCAGCGTTTTCACGGAGCGAGCCGCTCGCCCGCTCATTTCGTCTCCTCAGCGAAGCTTGCGCAGCGGACGAGCGTGGGAGCGTTTTCCAAGCAAAGCCTCTGCTCGATTGACAGTAACTTCAACCTTGTTCAAAAGGTGGCGCAGCAATGCGCTCCGCTGAAACAACCGGTAAAGCTGGTCATCGCTCAGCTATTACTCTTCCTTTTGTCTTTCGCTCCGCTGCCCCCTCCGCTCCTCCGCTGGGTCCGCTCTCCCGCTGAGCCGCTCAGCTATTACTCACTAATATCTCATGCTCACGTCCGTCCGGTGTCCGTCCATCTCTCCAATGGTGGTGGTGGTGGTGGTGGTGTTCGTCCCGACCACCATTACTGCGCATGCGCAAACCCTCCCCACGCACCTCCTCTCCTACGCTCCCCCCTCTCTCTCCTCTAAGTATCCCTCCCGCCCGCGGCGTTTACACATCCGTCCGGTGTCCGTCCGGTGTCCGTCCGTCCGGTGTCCGTCCATCCGTCTGTCCGTCTGTCTGAGCTCTGGCACGGAGCCAGGCGGCCGCCGGGATGCGCAAACGGACGCCGGTCGCGTCGGACTATAGAGCGCTCGCGCTTTGCTTGCGTAGCGTCCCTGTGCCCAGCGTTTGCAATCATTCTGACCGACGCCGTCTCAATGGACCCAGGCGTTCACGGAATACACTTTCCAATTTACAAAGGGTCCGTCAATTTAAGAGCTGGAACGCGGATGGCGTTTGCACGATGCGCAAAGCGCGAGAAAATACTAACGCATGTGAACGGAGGAAGATGAGTCTCCCGTCTCGCTGCCATTCGCCGTAAAAAATTAAAGAAGAAAACACGCACCCATTCGGTTTGTGTCTTATCCCACTGAGAGTGTAAAAGGAAAAAAGACATGGCATAATCAGTGGAATGGTCACACGCTTTCGCCGAACACACTTTGGAATGTACAAAGTGTCCTTGAATTTTTTTCACCTCGTCGTTGCCTTAACTCGGCGCTACCGCGGACACCTTCAATCGTACGTACAGGCGGAACTGTAATAATAATAATAATAATAATAATAATAATAATAATAATAATAATAATAATAATAATAATAATAATAATCAATCATTTATTTAACGTGCCCAGGAACAACCATAAGGTCTTTGTGCAGGCGCTTGCAGAATTAAAACAAAAAATAAATAAACAATACAATGGAGACAGTCTTCAGAAAGATGTAGCAAATAAAAAGAGCGCAAACGCATAGACAAAAAGAAATCAACGCAATGGGGGAAGAATAAAAAGACAACACGAGAATGAAGGAATGGGAGTGAAAGGTAATGTGGTATATACACAACTATGCGGAAGGCTTCCTGAAAGACGGAAAAGGGAAGAATTTATACATTGTGCAAAACTACGTTAAGCCAGTGCATAGCTCGGATAAAAACGATGACTGTGGAAAGTGAAAAACATCAAGATCAAGAAAGTTTACATTATAGAGACCTTGTATTCTGTGAACGGTAGAGTGTTGGAAGAAGCTGGCAGGTGCATGAAACGGTCGATTCTCTCTGGTTAACTTACGCGGTATTCGAAAATTAATACAACTTAGAAGTAAAGAGCACGATATCATACCATGAACTAGCTTGTGAAGAAATAACAGGTCAGCGCGATTTCGTCGGCAGTAAAGTGATGGTAATGATAATGATCCAGCAGTGTTAGGACAAGACCCAGAGTCATTTACAGCAAAACGATGGTTGTAAATGCTTAGGAATTTTTTCTGCACTCGCTCAATGGCGTTACTGCTGGATTTAGCAACGCCATTCCAGATCACAGATGCATACTCGAGTTGAGGAAGACATATTGCGGTATACAATTTGTGGAAGGCTGTAGGAGAACTGAATTCTCGAGAGATTCTGCAAACACAGCCGAGAGAACGAAGACCCCGCATGGCAGCACGTTGAGTGTGGGCAGAAAAATTTAACCTGCTATCAAAAACAACACCAAGATCACAGATCTCATAAACCTTACATAACGAAGCGGTATTGACAGAGTATGGAAAAGACACGATATATGTTTTGCGCGATATACTCATGAATTTTGTCTTTGAGGTATTCAGGGGAAGGCTATTATTGTTACACCATTCGGAGAATGTACACAGATCTGACTGCAGCAAGCGGCAGTCGTTAACTGAATGAATTTCCTTAAATATCTTGATGCCATCGGCGTACAAGAGAAAAGAAGAATAACGAAATGCAAAAGAAACGTGATAAACGTAAATTAAAAATAAGAGCGGGCCTAATACCGACCCTTGAGGGACCCCACTAGTCACTTTGTACAAGGAAGACGTTTGGCCATTTACGGCAACATAACATGATCTATTAAGCAGATAGCTATGCAGGAGATTCACAACAGACGAGTCAACATCAAAGTGTACCAGTTTAACTAGCATCAATGAGTGGCTGACTACGTCAAAAGCCTTGCTAAGGTTACAGTAGACTGCGTCAACCTGTCCTCTCTTAGAAATAGGTGGGGAGATCTGCGTCATGAAACTGGCAAGATATGTGGTGGTTGAGCGGCCAGCGAGAAACCCGCGTTGATTAGGAATCAATGCATTTTTCACGCTAGAATACAAAAACCGCCAGGCCTGCGCGGAATGCGCAGCACAGTGACAGCGAAAGCTGGAAGGGCGGCCTTTCTAGAACCTTTTTTAAACACTCTTGGGGCAACTACTACAAGCGCAATTACATGGTACCCACTACGCCATAAATCATAATTTTTGTGTAGTGGGGAAGCGTCTACTATACCAATATTCTTCATTCTTCGGAAAAGCGCGGTACCCGCTACACACTTGTAACGCATTATGTGCACTTTGTTGCTTCTGTGGCTGAGGACGATGAAGAATTATGCCATTTTGTAATGGGTTGGAGCATTGAACGACCCACTCGTTACGCAATTCGTATTGTGTGACGCCTGGTTGTTACTTTACTGTTCTAAAACGCTTTACAACACACGTTAAGGCGATTTCTTACCCGACATGAAGCCTGCATAGGATCAGTTTGCACCGCAGGTTCAAGCACTGGCGTAGCTCACTGGTACAGTGCTGGGCTGCCACGCAGAGGGCCCAGGTTCGATTCCCAATGTGTCATAGGTGATTTTTTATTTATTTAGTTTTTTTCTTATTTCGTGCGATATCGGTTACGGACACCGGCGGCGGCGGCGGTGGCGGCGGCGGCGGCGGACAACTACGGCGCAAAAACGACCCTTGTTGTGATCCCATAACAGCTTTCGCTGTAATATGTTGTGAAGAGCCAGCTCAAATATCTTTGGTGTGGCACACAGTAGAGAAATCGGGCGATAATTAGAAACATC
>JALIZH010022013.1:0-27780 GCA_030522465.1 Rhipicephalus appendiculatus | reverse complement strand
CCGTGTGCTTCAGAACGCTCGCTTGTTCGTGTTGGCAGTATTTGATATTCGAAGCAGATATATACACGCACGCGACGCACGCACGAACTTAAGTACAGGATGGTTGAACCCCACCCCGCGCCCCAAAAAATGCCAGCCGTACGACCCTGGTGAAAATATTAATAAATTTAAGAAACTCATAACTAATTAAAGTAAATTAATTTTTTAATTAGCCACGTTAGGTTTCCGGAAATTAGCGATCGTTTATTCAGCGGAATGTTCATAAATGTATCACTCGAAAACAACCCTGTTCCAACATAAGTTGTGCTGCACTGTGTCGGAAAGGAACCAAGCGATGCGCCAGCAAGTGGTACGCTCCAATGGCTGGAACAATCGCTTTTTGCAGTTCCTCTTAAATTTCTTGCGAGCTGATGAACCTAAACTGTCAGCGCGCGGCGTTTAATCAGAACACAGCACCGTCTCTATACACCGCAGAGCAAACGCAGACATAAACACCGTACGTTTGTCCATAATAAATATATTTCACTACTACAGTTCACGCGGAAGAAACGTACGCCAGTGACAGGGGCGTAGCGAGAAATTTTTTTCGGTGAGGTACACCTATCCTTTATGGATATTCGCGCGTGCATTTGTGCGCGTGTATATACACATATGCGAAATAAAAAATTTTCGGGGCGAAGGATTACAGCGGCTAAATTTGAGAATAGGTAGCACTATAGTGCTACCTATTCTCAAATTAAGCCGTATACGGCTTGCACAGAAAACAAGCATACGCTAAAAAATACACTCAAACACCTAACGCAACAAATTTGCTAAAGCGCTTGCTTATATAAACGAAACTATACTCCGCTCATTGAGAAGCCCGAATATTGACAAGAATGCACACACGCTAAATAATGGTGTACTCACTGGGGAAAATTAAGTCGTCGCGAGCGAAGTGCTTAGAACAAGTGTGCGTCACCTTTGCAATGCGTAAGTTTCTGCTCTACGCCGTTCTCCGTCGCGCGTCGACTGCTGCATCCTTCGGGAAGGGATGGAACGATACTGTGATATAGGGTAGAAAGAACGAAACCAAAACTGCGCGATCGCCGTGGAAGACAAGGAAGAGTGAGTGCACGGGATCGAAGAAAAGCGCGTGCCAGCGTTCGAGGCAGATTCTTGCTTGGAACTTTTTATTATCAATAATTATGTCAAAGAATTCTACTACCTATAGCGTCTGCGTTTATTAAACTTCAGATATCATTGGATAAGTTCACCCACTAATTGGCCAATCCCCTCCAATGGGTATGAGCCATGTCCAGAGGATAACAACAACAACAGCGATCGAGGCGGAGCAGCGTTCGAGACAGTTCTCGGCTGGACGTCCGGTCCGGGGAACTGGGTGACGTCCTCGAGGTGCTGGCTGTTCTTGGACCTCCGGCTGGGTGACTGGCCCAGGGACCAGGTGATGCGCTGCGGTTCCGGCTACCGTTTGTGACAGCTGGGCAACCAAAGAACGAGGCCTGTCTTCCGGCTGGGCGACTGGCCCAGGGACCAGGCAAGGTGCCGTTGTTCCCGCTGCCGTCTAGAGCTACCGAGAGTTCCGGTTTGCTGTGGGCCGCTGTTCCGGCTGCCGTCCCAGGTGGCTGGCACGACCCCAGTGTGCTGCCGGGACAAACATGATGGTTGCTGAGCTGCCAAGCTACCAGTACCGTGCTGTTGCGGCTGCGCAAGACTGCCGTGTCCTGGAGTGGGCCGACTCACGCTGAGGAGCCAGAGGCGCGCCGTGCCGAGCGATCAACGTTGAACGAGCCCCAGATGAACACGGCGAGATACTTTTAATTCAGACGCGCAGTTAGCACAGGACTATACGCGACAAACTATCTTGTGTCACACTTTCTTAACATTTGCCTTTGTCTGTAAATATATTTGTGTATGTGTGTGTGTGTGTGTGTGTGTGTGTGTGTGTGTGTGTGTGTGTGTGTGTGTGTGTGTGTGTGTGTGTGTGTGTGTGTGTGTGTGTGTGTGTGTGTGTGTGTGTGTGTGTGTGTGTGTGTGTGTGTGTGTGTGTGTGTGTGTGTGTGTGTGCACTCTTGGCTTGATTATTCCTTGGCTAGCAGTCCTGGGCCCTAAAACCTGGTGAATTCCATCACAGATACGTTGCCACCTTTCCACCGCGATGCCACGCATTGCGGCCCACAGCAATGGTCTTTGGACATCACTTTCGTCTTTTTCGGGCTCGCGCGTGTGGCATGGCGAAAATAAAGCAACTACGCGGCCGCTTCTCAACGCGCGCAACGTGATAACGTATCTCCTTTCAAGGTTGATCCTGTTGGTGCCGTTTCCAGGCGCGGCCGCTAGGTGGCGAGCGCTCAGTTGGAATCGCGAACTAGTCCAGAAAACAATTAACCTTGACCATTTCTCTGGTCCGGTAGGTCAACTTGCGGGAAAAGTTTGAAAGCTGGGCTTCCAGTTCTACTGGAGTTCATTGCCTTATTCATCGCCTTGTTCCAAGCCGCCACCATCGCTGGAAACGACCATATGATAAGCAGGGTCAACGTTTTTCTAGTAATCTAAAAACGATGACAAGACGAAGGTACTTAAACGAAAACTCAAGCAGAAATATTATTTAGCTCCCCTAAAGTGGCCAAACTATAAGACACCGATCGTTATGCACACTCATCGACACATAGCAAATTGGATATAGAGCAATGGTGCGACTCCTCTCCGATGAAAGAAAATTATTTTCCTGAAACACGAACCCTGTTTGATCTGACCAATAAATAGTTACTGGTTCGTGCCCGTATTTACGTCATCGATTAAATTTCAGGCCAAACAGAGTAGAATAAAATCAGGACAGAATGCTCTAACGTAAAGAGCCCCTACTCAGCGGTAGCCTTCTCTGGAATGATGGAGCGCAAAACATGAAAGCGTCGCGTAGGCGGCCGGCACCGCACAGAACCGACAGTGCGTGCTTGTCGGACACGGGAGACAATGTCCACAGCTGAAGCGCAGGATTAAAACCTTCATTATATAATGAAGTGATTGCCGAGTAGAAGTACAAGTTTGCCTTAGTTGTAGGTTTCGCACTTTGCAGCGGACACTGACCACTGTCGAAAGTAGGGGGACTCCGCCACCCTAAAATTTCTCAGTGGAGGGGTTAGCGCCACCCTTGCTCTCCCCCCCCCTCCCCGGTAGATACGCATATGTAGAGGAGTTTTATATAACATATTGAAGGGTGTCCCGTCGTTCGGGAACAAAAGAAATGAAGCGATCAGCTGGAAAGCTATGTGCATTCTGAAAAATCCGCAAAGACGTCCGATATTTGTTCCAATGGGGAAGTCTGGAAACTACGACTGCGGACGCCTTCCCAATTTGCAAGCCAGATTCGGTGCACCCCTGCGGCTAGCGAAAGCAGTTCAAGAAAGTGAGCGTGGCAGGATATGTGATGCAACAGAGCATGGCGTGCGTACAGCCGCAATCTCTTCATAATTTGACTATTCACAAAACCACACATGAGGAAATAAACTGTAAACTATGCCACAAATCTTATTTTATATCATCTTCATTTATTGATACTTTCAAGGCCAAAGGCTTCGCAGAGGCGAAAGAGTAATAAGTACAAGTAAAGCCAAGAAGAACGGCAAGAAACAATAAATTATGAAACAAGTTCTTCGGCCCTTTACATTTTATATACATGTAGTGGTGTGGTATATAGAAATAATGCTGTAACAGTCACAGTGAATTCTTGTTAATTCGACCCCGTTTATTCAACAAATTGGATAATTCGGACATCTTCTCTGGTCACGGCAAGCATATGTGTTGCTTAATGGCATCAAAATCTCCTTAATTGGGGCATATTTTAACGCAGCCCGATTTATTTGGACGATCCTAGGCCAAGCACGAAGAGCCGCCAATTTGCGGCGCAAAGGAGCGCAAACGACGTTCGTGAACAAACAGAACGGCCGTCGTCCTTCAGGAAGGCGTGGTGGACATCCACAATCCTACAACATTCACGTTGTTTGCAACCGAGGCTTCAGTAGCTGCAGCCAACTTGATTCGTTCTCGATTGTACATGGTGGATGCGAACTGCGTTGGTGCTATCGATGAACGAGTCAACAACGACTGGCGTTAAAGCTGAGACAAGCAGCACTTTCTTTTTCACCGCATTTGTTTAGAACGGCGAAGTCGTCACCCATAATTGTGCTTGCGGTGCTCAGCAGTTTCG
Organism: Rhipicephalus appendiculatus; assembly: GCA_030522465.1. Lineage (NCBI taxonomy): Eukaryota > Metazoa > Arthropoda > Arachnida > Ixodida > Ixodidae > Rhipicephalus > Rhipicephalus appendiculatus. The sequence goes on along the minus strand of JALIZH010022013.1, from coordinate 23,573 downwards.
TTTCGAATCTAGACGTAGGCCGCGCGCGTGTCTTCAGAACTGCGTGGACGCTATATCGTATTAAACTCAAACATGGCGGAGTATGTTTAAGATGATCATCTTCAGCCGCAGTCCGCATGCTGGCATAAAACACGCTTTCTGCGTTGTGATGGACGAATGATAAGGTACCGGCCATTTTTCCGGCGAAAAAAATATTGCTGCGTAGCTGACATATCAAAGACGACAACGAAGAGGGCTGGTCTGTCCGCTGTGTGCGCTGTCCTCCATCTTGATCGATGCTCTACGCATCAGCGTAAATACAACCCGTAAATAGCCACGCCTCGTGTTATTTTTACGTAACATCTTTGTGGTGGAGGTGCTGGTTGTTCCCTTTACCCATCACGAAGCTCCGCAACGGCCGTACCATCGCCGATCCGACCATGTCTCAGGTCGAAGGAGCAACGTCATCGCCCTTTGCCGCCTGGTTGACGAGCACATGCCTGAGTCTGAAAAGGTATCGCATGTGCTGAAAGGCATAGCAGACGACGCCTTTAATCTTCTCGTCTACAACAACGTTGCCACCGTCAGCGCAATTATCTAAGAGTGCCGACGGTTTGAAGAAGCCAAGAGCCGCCGTATCACTCAGCGATTCACACGGCTGCCCACCACGGCCGCAACTTCATCGTGTGAAGCCGCTCGCCAGCCGCCCACGTATGACAATGTCACGCGCATTGTTCGTAGGGAAATCGAAGCTGCCTGTCCTGCTCCTATTCAGCCTCCCGTCTTCACAACGCATGCCTCTGACCCACCACAGCCATCGGTGGCCTTCATTCAAGCTGTGGTCAGGCAGGAATTTGCAAACCTTGGCCTTCCGTCAGCGTGTCCCCTGACTCGTCCCGAAGTACGGCCTTACTACCCAGGACATGCTCGCCGATCATCTCCTACCATGCCCTTACGCAACCCTTCGGAATGGCGGACACCCGACGACCAGCCTATTTGTTTTTCCTGCCACCAGCCTGGGCACGTTTCGCGCTATTGCCGCCGCCGTTGGTCAAACCCACCACGCCAGACCTTCCCTACCCCTACCTACATGCACCCTACGACCTCTAGACGTCCAGCCGCTGCCCCCTCCAACTTCTACTCGTCGTCATCTCACGAGCCTCTCACCACTGACGCCACTTCGCCCCCCTCGCCGCTACTCCCGCTCGCCGTCACCGCAACGCCGCCAATCCCCCCTCTCCGCAGCCTCGACGCTTTACCTCGCCGACCTTCTCTGGACGCTCGCAGCAGGAAAACTAGATATTGCAGCTTATGGAGGTGAAGCTGCAATACCTGCGACGCCTGCAAATCCTCTACTGACGCTTCCCACACACCATAGCCTGCTTGAAGTACAAGTCGACCATGTTCCTGTGACCGCCCTCATTGACACAGGCGCGCACCTGTCTATTATGAGCGCTTCTCTACGCCGACGCTTGCAGAAGATTATGACGCCGCCTACGACGAAGGCAATACGTGTTGCCGATGGCGGTACTGCAGAAGTAAGCGGGATGTGCACTGCTCGTGTCAGCATTGCCGGTCGTCACACCGTGGTCCTTTTGCCGTTCTGTCTCGTTGCCCTCATGACCTCATACTTGGCCTTGATTTTCTTTCGGCACATTCGGCCTTAATTGACTGTTCTTCTGGTACACTAAGCCTCGATCTTCCCGTCCTCGCCGTTTGCTGTGAAAAGCCCGCCAGCCACTTGAGCCCAACCTCTTTTGTTCGCCTGCCACCTCGAGCCGTCACGTACGTGTGTTTGTCATCGGATCCTCCCGTTCCTGACGGGGACTACATCGTTACACCTATTACTGACGTTCGACTGACGCGCAATGTTACTGTGCCACATACGATCGCAACCATAGCGGATAACTGTGTGTTCCTTCCGCTCCTTAATTTTGGCCTCGCCCCCCAAGTGTTGCCCTACCAGATGTCTCTTGCTCAACTAACTGCCATAACCGATGATGACGTCAGCGTTGTCGCCGTAGCTAATCCTGACCAAGGTGCAGTCTCACAGCCACCAAGTTCTGACGACTCTACTTTTAGAAGTATGATTGGATCAGACCTTTCGCCTGACGAGGCCGACGCCCTCTGCGAAGTTTTGGCCTCATACAGCGACATTTTCGACATCCACGATCGTCCCTTGGGCCAGACTAAGATTGTTACTCACCGAATCAACACTGGTGACTCTGCTCCCATTCACCGTCGGCCTTACCGCATGTCAGCGTCCGAGCGAGAAGTGATTCAGAAAGAAGTGGCCAAAATGCTCACGAAAAACATAATCGAACCATCATCCAGCCCTTGGGCTTCCCCCGTCGTATTAGTAAAGAAGAAAGACGGCTCGTGGCGTTTCTGCATTGATTATCGGCACCTCAACAAAATTACCAAGAAAGACGTCTACCCTCTACCACGCATTGACGACGCCCTTGACTGTCTCCATGGTGCCACTTTCTTTTCATCTCTCGACCTCCGATCTGGTTACTGGCAAATTGCAGTAGACGACATGGATCGTGAGAAGACCGCTTTCGTTACCCCTGACGGTCTTTACCAATTCAAGGTCATGCCCTTCGGTCTCTGCAACGCTCCAGCAACGTCCGAGAGAATGATGGACACACTGCTTCAAGGGTTTAAATGGTCGACATGTTTGTGTTACTTGGACGACGTGATCATCTTCTCACCTACCTTCGCAACTCACCTCGACCGCCTTTCGACCATTCTATCTATATTCCGACAGGCTGGCCTGCAGCTCCATTCCTCGAAGTGCCACTTCGGTCTTCGTCAAATTACTGTGTTGGGCCACCTTGTTGACGCTACCGGTGTAAGACCAGACCCGGCAAAAGTGCGCGCTGTAACGAACTTCCCGGTCCCGCGCTCGGTGCAAGATGTTCGCAGTTTCGTGGGCCTGTGCTCCTACTTTCGGCGGTTCGTGAAAAATTTTGCAGCACTCGCACGACCACTCACGGACCTTCTCAAACAAGATGTCCCCTTTTGTTGGGGTCCTCTCCAAGCTGACGCCTTCTCCCAGCTGATCACCGCTCTAACAACGCCACCTATACTTGCACATTTTGACCCTGATGCTCCTACAGAAGTGCGCACAGACGCGAGTGGTCATGGCATTGGTGCAGTTTTGGCCCAAACTCAGCGGGGCACCGATCGTGTAATTGCGTACGCGAGTCGTCTCCTTTCCAAGTCTGAACGCAATTACTCTATAACAGAACGGGAGTGTCTTGCCCTTGTTTGGGCGGTTTCCAAATTCCGCCCTTACTTGTATGGCCGCCCCTTCCGTGTCGTCACAGATCACCACGCGTTGTGTTGGCTTTCTTCACTGAAGGACCCTACTGGACGACTTGGCCGTTGGGCGCTGCGTCTTCAGGAGTACTCCTACTCAGTTGTTTACAAGTCTGGACGCCTCCATCTGGACGCCGATTGCTTGTCCCGCTACCCTGTCGACCAACCAGACGGATCAGTCATCGAGCCTAGCCCCAGCGTCATGTCCACGTCTCAGTTTCTTCAGATTGGTGACCAACAACGTCGTGATGCTTCCTTGCGATCACTCATTGACCGTCTCGAATCTGCCCCTAACGACGCGTCACTCCGCATGTTCGTCCTCCTGAATGGCACGCTATACCGTCGAAGCGTCCAGCCAGATGGCCCTGAGCTCCTTCTCGTCGTGCCTAAACATCTGCGTTCAACGGTGCTGCATGAGCTCCACGACGAACCAACTGCTGGCCACCTGGGCGTATCGCGCACGTACGACCATGTTCGGCGCCGCTTCCTTTGGCGCGGTCTCTCCCAGTCCGTTCGACGTTACGTGTCCTCCTGCGATAAATGCCAGCGTAGGAAGCGACCTACTGCACCCCCTGCTGGACTTCTTCAACCGATCACCATCCCTACCGAACCCTTCTTCCGTGTTGGTGTAGATCTTCTCGGCCCTTTTCCTGAGTCAAACTCTGGCAACAAGTGGGTCGCCGTTGCTATATACCATGCGACCAGGTATGCCATCACTCGAGCGCTCCCCACCAGCACCGCTACTGACGTTGCCGACTTCTTGCTCCACGATGTTATCCTACACCATGGCGCTCCTCGCCAGTTGCTCACAGATCGCGGCCGCGCATTTCTGTCACGAGTAATAGACGATCTCCTACGCTCTTCCTCGACGCAGCACAAGTTGACCACTTCCTACCATCCCCAAACAAATGGCCTCACCGAGCGCCTGAATCGCACACTCACGGACATGCTCGCCATGTATGTCTCCTCTGACCACCATGACTGGGACCTGGCGCTACCTCACGTGACCTTCGCCTACAATTCTTCGCGCCATGACACCGCCGGTTATTCACCTTTTTATATGCTCAATGGCCGCGACCCGACGTTACCACTAGACACCCTACTTCCGGCTACTACCTCCCCGCCTAGCGAATACGCACGCGACGCTATTGCTCGTGCGGACCACGCACGTCAGATCGCCCGCTCGAGGCTCTCGGCTTCACAAGTAACCCAGAAGAACCTCTACGACAGCCGGCATGTCGACGTTCGCTTCTCACCCGGTTCTCTAGTTCTTCTGTGGTGCCCAGCTCGTCGAGTTGGCTTATCAGAGAAGTTATCTCGGTACACGGGTCCCTACCGTATTGTCCGTCAGGTAACGGACGTCACCTATGAGATCGTTCCTGTCTCTGAGACTACCCTGCCTGCAACACCGCCCAGTGACGTAGTGCACGTCAGTAGGCTAAAGCCATACCACCCGCCTTCTGAAGACCATGTTTGAAGTGCACCGAGACGGCGCTTTCACCGCCGGGGGGGGTTAATGCTGCGTAGCTGACATATCAAAGACGACAACGAAGAGGGCTGGTCTGTCCGCTGTGTGCGCTGTCCTCCATCTTGATCGATGCTCTACGCATCAGCGTAAATACAACCCGTAAATAGCCACGCCTCGTGTTATTTTTACGTAACAATATTATCGTCACGTGCACCTGGGGTTGTTCAGGGTGGCACTACGTTATAAGGTAGGAGTTCACAGCACAGTTTGGCTTAATACGCTTTAGTCTTCAGCCGCGGTCACATACTGAACGAAGTCCCCAATGATGAAAATTGCGGCTTTCATACTGCTCTTGAACATAACATATTCAATTGAACATAACATATTCAATTCGTACCGTTTTCATGCTTTTTGATCCCAAATTTTCCCACCAGACTGCATTTCTGGCGCAATTATTGCTGTATGCTGTGAGGACGTTGCGCGCATGTTTTAAGGCGAAAGCCTTTAACGTCTCATGCTCACGTCCGCCCATCTGCCCGTCCCTCCGTCTGTGCCCTGGCACGGTGCCAGGTGGCCGCCTGGGCGCGCCGACGGACGCCGGTCACGTCGGTCGCGCCTGGCGTCGGACTCTACAGCGCTCGCTCTTTGCTTGCGTAGCGTGGCTGTGCCCAGCGTGTCCAATCATGAAAAAAGGAAGACGCGCGCATAGCGTTCCTTTCTGACCGACCCCGCCTCAATGCACAGGTGTTCGCCGAACACACTTTGGAATTTACAAAGCGTCCTTTTTAAATATAAAGGCGCGTTTTTCTCACGATCAGTTATTTGAAAAATTTTCAAACTTGATATATAGTCTGAGTCTAAAACTTGGAAAAACTGTTTAAGTTACGATTGAGAAAAAAAGATTAGGTGGAAAGTCTCCCTCATGGCCCGTGACAAGTGAAGACAATATTTCTCTTCATGTGGGAGGCCTAGGCCACGCCAATCAAGTTGCTGGTCCTAAATAAAGATTATTCCTCCTCCTTCTCCTGTGAGTTAAAGATAAGGGTATATTATTATAAGTTCGGATTGATAAGAATATCGTGTTGGATAAGCGTGCCAAATATCACGGTCACACTATTTTTGGTTTTTGAAAAAAGGCCCATTGAAATTTGTGCACCAGTCGGAAATTTGGTGCTTCACCAGAAGCAAGTAAGAAAAGCTACAGGGTCGAAATTTAGCAGACTGAACGCTATTTGCACTATTATTAAGCATGAGAAAATTCCAGACAAAGCATAGTACAGTTCCGGAGATATAAAGCTGAAAGCAGGATAAACTGTTTATCCTACCATAACCCTTTAAATGTTGGTACTTTTATGGTGTTGTGGCCTTTTATTTTGTTCTGGTTCTCGTAGTGGGTGCTTCCCTACTTCATGAAAGTTACGATGGGCGTACAGTGTGTACCTTGCAAACCTTGAGGAAAAACGGACAACGGACAAGCCTCCACCCTATTGCTTCGCCCCTAAAGATTACTATGTTGTCCAAATAACATAAACACAATTTTTAGTTGAGGCCACGTAAACCACTCTCTATCATGCGCTCGAATGTTGCCCGAGCGTTGAAAAATCTAAAGGACATTAAGTTGAACTCATAAAGCCCGTCCAGCGTTGCAAATTCTGTTTTGTCCTTGTCCGCTTCGTGCAGAGGTATTTTCCAATACCCTGACTGGAGGTCGAGACCGAAGAAATACTTTGCGCCTTGAAGGGAGTCGAGGGTATCATCAATTTGCAGTATCACTGGTCAAGTATCACTGGTGCAAAAGTGGGGTTAAGTGCGGCGACTTACGCTCTACCGTAGTTTTTCGTTCTACATCACGAGTTGGGAGAGAACGGGGCCCCTTTTTCATGCACGTCTCAAGGGCAGTTTCGATTTAAACGAAATGCAGGAGCGTTAAGTGATAGAAAACACTCTCAAGCTTCTGCAAGATCTGCATGCCGCCAGCGGTAAATGGCATCTATAAATAGCTTGCCGTTATTATGCCGGCGCATGCATGGCGTGTGGCTCAGTGTAGAAAGAAAAAAATGGTGTGTGTCTCAGTTATCTAACGCGGCGTGCTTCGGAACGAGGATCGCTGGTTCAAATCCCCGGTCGGGTGCCTTAAAATTTGTTTCTTATGATTTATTTTTCTATGCGCATTATATATATGTATATATATATATATATATATATATATATATATATATATATATATATATATATATATATATATATATATATATATATATATATGAAGTCGAAAAAAGAGGACGACAACCGTACGAAACGCAAATTTTACTAACGTTTCGGCAGGAGGGATTGCCTTCGTCAGAGTAAATTCAAGAGGCCACGCAGGGCGCATATATAAGCGGCTGGCTTCGGTATCGCCAGAATGAATGATTTTACAGATCTTGACATACGATTGCAGATGAACAATTGCAAATCAATAAGTGCACGTGGCTATATACAATACACGTGACATTGCGCACTATTGAGATGGCACATCTTAGATACAAGGTAACTTCTACGCATCGAACCAGGTTTACAAGAACAAGATAGCATGAAATAAAACCGCAAACTTCGCAAAACCAGATAGAACAGCAATCGACGCGCAGTCGTTCATGTGTACACAAAGGTAGCAGGATACACTTTAAAAAAATAAGTAATCATAATAATAATAAAAAAAAAACCTTAAGTGCATAAATGATACAATATAAAAACCGCTCAAAGACTACGTTCAAAATCATGAGAGACACAGGCGACAGGCATAAAGGACACAATAATAGGCAAATAGTTAAACTAGCTCAACCAACACAGTGCTCCCGAGCTTTCGTTCATTCCGTTAGACAGAGTTTTAAATTTAAGAATAAGGAATGATTCCCTATATATATATATATATATATATATATATATATATATATATATATATATATATATATATACATATATATATATATATATATATATATCTGGGGCATGCGGGGGACGGCGGCGGCAAAAATCAGCCGAGAGTGTCCATATAATTGCTACCGCAATAATATTCATAGTAAAATATTTGATTAATCCAACGACCGTGTTTATTTCGCACCTATGCCTGATTATTATAAATTCTTGAATAATTCAGGCAAAACTAGTCTGGTCACATTATTGTAGATAATAACTGTAGATCCCCATTAGCTCTGGGGTACTGAACATGCGCGAACGATTCTACTGCTGCGGCAGTTTTAACACTTCCAGTCCTAAAAAGGTTATGTACAACAATAATTCGTCTACACAAGCGATACTTGCGGATTTAGAGAGCCTATTCGTAGGATGTGCTCATATATCAAACGCCAATGAACTTGACGATTCTTGTCGCCAGGCGCAACTTCATAGGGTAAGCTTAATTACTAAGTTACGACTCGTTATTCTCATCAGCAAATAATAGGAACAAAAGCGCTGCGTCTCTCGGAGTAGTTCAAGATCTGAGTGTTTTTCAAAAATGACTTCTTCGGTGTCAACATAAACAAAAGACGCCTATAATGTTGGTGTATAAAAAAAGCACCAGGCCTGCGCGGAACGTCCAGCACGGTCACAGCGAAAGCTGGGAGAGCGGCCTTTCTAGAGCCTATTGTAAACTACCTTGGGGATATTATTGCAGTACACATTCAAGATACTCACTGCGCCATGAATCATTATAATTTTTGCGAAGTAGGGAAGCACAAACTAGGCCATTTCGTCCATCTGCGGAGAATCGAGGCACCCGCTAAGCATCTGTAAAGCATTATGGGCTCGTTGTTTGTGCTGTGGCTGACAACAATGAAGAATCAGGGCTCAGCCCTTTATAATGGGTTCGAAGACTTCAGTGACCCACTCATTACGCGATTAAGTTGTGTGACACCTGGTTGTTAGTTCACTTTCCTGCCACATTATATTACACATGTTAAAGCGATTCCCCTCCAGTCATGACGCCTGTATAAGGTATTAAATGCGAAGCAATTCCTCGCGTACTGTAAGCACTTTTGCGTTTCTATCTATCTATCTATCTATCTATCTATCTATCTATCTATCTATCTATCTATCTATCTATCTATCTATCTATCTATCTATCTATCTATCTATCTATCTATCTATCTATCAGCCGCCTACGTCTGGGTGCCCTCGAGGTGGCCTCCTTAACTTCGGGTATACCAAAATTTTTATGGGAGGGTAAGAGCTATTGAAGAATATGTCTTGTTGGTCATGACATGAAGAACGTGAAAATCCTGTCGCATGCGTCGTCAATCCCTTTGCTGCAGACACATGTGGCACTTACCCGTAAACAACGATCCGCGGTATGCGGGCATGCGCCACAGATGTTTGAAAATTTTTATCTACCCAGCAACGTCGAGGACAAACATTAGTAATTTATGTAAAAGACAGAGACCGACGGCCTGCCTGCCTTCTTCCACTTTCATGCACACTAATCCTTCTGATGATTGTAGGCACGCGGTGCGAGATCGTCTTCGTCTTCCATTTCAACATCTTCCCACCCGCGACAAAGAAGCGAAAACAAAATATGGTTCAGTACAACAAACACTGCCAAGCCACCACACTGACTGGGCGATAGTTCGGATTCGCGTCACTGGCAACCCCTTGCACTACCTTTTGTCCGCAGGCTGCGGTTATGTCAATTCGCCGTGCACTACACGTCCGGCACCACCCGTCACCTAGCGCTTGCAGATAAGTCACGCACACAAGTATCAAGCCCGGCGTAGTCTTCCACACGCAGTTCGCAATAGTCTAAGTTCATGCCATAGTCGGGCAATCAAGCCAAAGCTATCCAGGTGTTATTGAGGGCCTTTTCTCTTCCATCGATGTCTCAGCTGATGGAAGCGATTTGCAATTCTAGAAGCTCTTCCGGCATGACCGCGCTGATTACATGCAGTCAGTCTGCCATCGCATGTCCGGTTTGTCTGTGCCTCGCCTGTTCTTGGTATGACGTCGTGTCTATGGAAGTCTTCGAGGTCTCTTACTCTCGTTGTTTTCAGGCATTCTTTGGCTTTCACAATTGAAGCCCTTGTTTTCTTTCGTTTCATGAAATCGTTTCCTTTCGATGTCGTTATTCTGTCGTTGCAAGCTGCCAGGTGCTTTCCCTTTGTGCATGTGTCTCTTACGCCTTGAGCATGATTGCTGCGCCTCTTCGATCGTCTACTATGGAAGTACCGTCTCTCCTTCAGGGTTTCCGTTCTGGTGGCGGAGATCATGATTCGTGCGGCCGATAGTGATCCACATGTGTCATGTCCAGCAGTATTTGTATGCTTTTTCTCTCGCAAACTTCCATTCATCCCTTGCTTAGTCCTTTGATCGTCGGGACATATGGTTGACGCTTTTATCGCAGTCGAGTCGGATCTGTCGCGTGCTTCTGTAACCGAATAGCCGGAAATGCCTTCAGGGATTTCGCAACCGAGAGACGATGGAACATAAAGACTTACGACATTATTTTTGGCATATTTGTTGCAACTTGTTTCAGACGACTGCTGCTCAAACGGAGGTTGTATCACTTTTTCATCGTCGGCACCACTTATTCCGAGAGTTCTGAATAAATAAGTGACCTTCGTGCGCTCGGTAACTACAACTCAATCGTTCCGCCGAAAGCCCCATTCTCCCCCCACCGCGAGATAGGCGCACGCGCGAACGGGCGTCTACCCCCCCACGGGGCAAAGTGCGTGAGTGCATAAGCTCGGGCGTCGCAAAAAGAGGAGCGCCGAGCTATGGCTCCGCCGAGCGCGCCCTTTGCGCCATCTCACTGGTAATGCTGAAAACGGGCTGAAAACTCACTGTATATAAATAGCTCGCCGTTTGAACGTTGAAGGACGTGAGCTTTCGTGGCTCAGGAGTTAGCGCCACGCGCTGCAGAGCGAGAGGTCCCTCGTTCGATGCCACGCATCGGAAACATTTTTCTAAAACATTTTCCTTTGTGGCTTTTATAAATATATAGATACATATACAAGTACGGGACATGACGGCAACAGCAACGGTGACGCCGACGGCGCAAACCAGCCGAGAGTGTCCATATAATTGCTATCGCAATAAAGCAGTTAGGCACATCCCAAGTGCCATGGCAATCGACGTTATGCGAAGCATGTGGTGGTTAGGTGACAGGGCAGTCATTTTTTAAATGCGAAGCCTTTCTTAGCAAACTTCGGTGACTTTGAGCGCGTCTATCTATCTATCTATCTATCTATCTATCTATCTATCTATCTATCTATCTATCTATCTATCTATCTATCTATCTATCTATCTATCTATCTATCTAGCCGCCTACGACTTTGTGCTCTCCTGGCTGTATCGTTAATGCAATTTATACCAAAATTGGTATGACATAACATCACTGTACAACGAACATGATTGGCTAGTCATATGAAGAAAATCATGACTAACTTGTCGGGAAAATTATGATTTAGACGCCATAGTCATAGTGCTCCTGAGGTCGTTTTCTTAAATTGATATATCCAAAAATCGGTACGATGAGACTTTTCTGCATGACCAACATAAATAACAGGTGGTAATATGAAATCATGACCTGCATGTCATGTACAACATGATTTACATGCCACGCTCATGGCGGGCTGACGGCCGTTTCGCTAGCTTGATATACACCAAATTTGGGATTGAGGGACGTGATTGTATGACGAACATAAACGACAAGTGGTAATATGGAAATCATGACATGTCATGTGCAACATCACTTGCATGCCACGCTCATGACACTCTCGTGGCTGTTTCACTAGCTTGATATACGACAAATTTGGTATCGAGCTACGTGATTGTATTACGAGCATAAAGGACAAGTGACAATATGGAAATGATGACATGTCATGTGCAACATGACTTGCGTGCCACGCTCATAACACTGTTGGCCGTTTCGCTAGCTTGATATAACCAAATTTTAAAGGCGAAAACCTTTAATGTCTCACGCTCACGTCTGTCCGTCATCCCTCCGGCCATGCCCTGGCACGCTGCCAGGTGGCCGCCGGGGCGCGCATACGGACGCCGGTCGCGTTGGAGTCCACAGCGCTCGCGCTTTGCTTGCGTAGCGTCACTGTGCCCAGCGTGTCTAATCATGCAAGGAGGGAGACGCGCGCATCGCGTTCCATTCTGAACGACCCCGATCTGAGAGGGCACAGGCGTTCGAGGAATACACTTTGGAATTTACAAAGTGTCTGTCAATCTAAACGCTGGAACGCAGATGGCGTCTGCACGATGCGCAGAGTGCGAGAATACGAACGTATGCGAAACGGAGGCAGATTGGTATAGCGTCTCGCTGCAGTTCGAGGAAAAAAATTAAATAAGAAAGCACGCACGCACTCCGTTTGTGTAAAAGTGGTAAAAGGAAAATCATGACTATGTCATGTGCAACATGACTAGCATGCCGCGCTCATGGCGCGCTCACGGCCGTTTCGCTAGCTTGATATACACCAAAACAGGTATTGCGATATGTGACTGTATAGCGAACATAGGTGGCAGGTGGTAACATGAAAATCTTGGCATGCATGTCATCTACAATGCCATTAACATGCCACGCTCATGGTACGCTTGCGTCCAGTTGGATAGCTTGATATACACCAAAATTGGTATTGCGTGACGTGACTGTATGACGAACATAAACGACAGGTCGTAACATGTAAATCATGACATGCATATTATGTACAGCATGATTTGCTCCTTGCTGGCTGCTTCGCTTTACATCGATTCCCACAGTGCGTGGGATCTGCCGGTTTTTATTGAGCGAAACGTTTCGAAATGACGCTAAAGATATGTAGAAATATATGCACACTCATATGTCAAACAGTTCCTTATGTTTCATATAACCAGTTATTTACAGTTGCGTCAGGATGCCTGGGCTTTACAACACCAGAAGTGGTATAAGCTGACATGTAGCGCTTGTGCTTACGAGTATGGTAGCCCTGGAGAGTGCTACGTAAACAAACTACAGTGGATGAAATTAACCTGACATGACTCCATCATAGGAGTACATATGGAATGTTCTTAAAATCAGATAGCCAGCACCGCAATTAGAATAGACCCTTCTCATAAACCGCAACTGCATCTTCGCCCTACTAATGGCGGCATCTGTAGTCCTTGAAGCGGAGAGCACGTCCTAGTGTAACGTGCCATGGCTTTTCTATCGTGCTGTTTATCCTCTTCAGACCCCGCGTACATTAAAATGCACATTTGTTCTCCTCTGGTTCTGAAAATTCGCGCCACAATTAAAGCCAAAAATCTTGGTGCAATCGCATTCTCGATCATGTGGTGTCATCTGGTCAGCATTACAGGAAGCAAAGTACAGTGTAAACGATGTTTTCCCGCTTTCAAACATGGCGGAATTCTCGTCTTCGACGTTTTGCCAACAGCGTCCAACAAACTCCCAAATTACTTAATATTATCATGCAGTCAATTTTTTTTACTTGTTGTTTAAATCTACTTAGGAAGGGTTTAGGAATAATTTCCGTGCGTCCTGTAACCTTACAGGCGACTAATTTTGCCATCATAAGCCGTTTTCTTCAAATGGGCATCATAATGCACACTCGGTCTCAATATGTGCTTTTCCGTGCGTACTCATGCCAGTCTCTTGCGGTTGATATTGAGCTTTTTGGCATTGAGCTTTGGCGTTTGTTTCGTCTAAGAATCTTTGATGAAAAGGCGGAACATGTTCTCGAGACAATAACCAGCAATGACACCTCGGACCTCTAATTGGCTGACGATGAGGCTGTTCTTTGCCCATTACCTAGTGTCGAAAAACAGGTGTGGTGCCGATTTTGTACTTGAACCACTCCAAAAGCTGCTGAAAGCAAATGTGCCTCATCAGCCAAGAAATGCGTGAGCAAGCCACATGCCAGAGCTTGCAAATCAGGTATCTTTCTCGAGATACCAAAACTCAGGATGTTCTCAGTGGACAAAGTTTCTGTGTAGCATCTTCCTGGGCATCACATGTACGCAAAACTGCTACAGTCTCATAACAAACAAGAGTGCTTTTCAAGAACAAATGCAAAATTTTATTAGAGGCGAGTGTTATTCGTTTCTTGCGCGTTAAGACCCAGTGTGCATTATAATGCACACTCTGATGTGCACAAGCTGTTGCCGTACGGGCGCAAATTTTTTTTCTGTTGTAATAATGTGGGTACATTCCAAATATTTGTTTTGATTTCACCTGTGTGGCCACAAATTTACTGGGGTCTGAGGAGGTTATATCAAGGAAGCCCAGTGAACGTTTTCCGCGCCATTAGGCAAGCAAACTCCACCTGAACATACTGCTTGCAGTAAGTGACCAGCCACCATTAGTAGGGCAAACTGCATTGCAGGAAAGCTAGCTTTACAATTATTAAAAGGGTCTATTGAGGTTTCACCAATATTGCGCCTACTTTTTCCAAAGCAGTTTAGAGACCTGACGTGGCTCTGTGGTAGAATACTTGATTACCGCGCAGAATGCTTGGGTTCGATTCCTGCTGGACTCTGATTTCTATTCTTTGCATTCGTCGGGTCAACGCCGCCGATGTCAGTTTCCATTAACGCTCTCGCATTTAAACGAGCAATATTCGGCCTCGCCGTTCCTGGGTAGATATAAATTGTCAAGCACCTGCGGCTCATTCCCGCATACGGCGGCCCGTGATATACGGGTATGAGCCACACGTGTCTGGAGAAACGAGTTTGATGGTGTACACGACGGCATTTTCAGGTTATTCAAGTCACTACCAGCCACACAAATTCGTGAAATCATCTTCTCTCCCACACTAACTTTGGTCGACCTCAAGTTAAGGAGGTGAGCACGAGAGCACCCAGACGTAGGCGGATGATAGATAGATTGTCAAGAGGCGTCCTGGGCGACCAAGTTCTCAGGTGGTAGAGCTGAGTAGCGAGAAGTGACACACGGAACAACACCGAACCGAAGCCTTAATGACAACACCGTCGTCGTTCTCTCTGTCAAGCCATATCTCCACTACACATTATTTACAGTACAGTTATCTCCCCCGGGAAAAGAAGCCGTCCCGGCTACCTAGGGGCACGATAGCACAGGTGGATCATAGTATCGCTTGAAACGTTCTACATGCTCAATTTCGTGGTTAAAATAACCTGGTGGCCAGCAAATTATTGTGATGAGTAAGGGGTGCACGAAGCACGTGCCGAAGGTGTGCGAGTGCCGATGGTACGCGAAGTATGGAAAGTTACCCGATGGTGTGCTACCCTGCCACGTCGGCGCACGTGATTCGTCGGCGAAGGGCGCGTGGCACGCGACCCGAGCCATGATCGAAGAGCCGAGAAGATAGTGACGGCATTGTTCGGTGGAGCGCCGAAGAAAGAAGCCGCAGGAAGTCAGCGTCGCAATCGCGGCGAGCAGCGGCGGCTCGGTTTCTGGAGGCGGCGTGAGGCTTGGGAAGTGGCCGTCGACCTGGGCAGGTGACCAGCGAGGCTCCCCGGCTTTGCAGCAGCCTCGCCACAGCAGACTCCGGTGCACCAGCAGCGCTTACACTTGTCCAGACGGCAGCCTACCACTCCACAATCCCCGGAGAGCCAGGTTTGGTTGGATCGGGTGGCAAGGAGATAGGCCTAACCTTGCAAGTCCGACGACGACGGCGACCGGAGTACGTGCAAGGGAGACGAGAAGCACGGATGTGTACTGACGACGACGACCGGGAGACGTCTCCGAGTGCTTAAGTGACGGGAACGTGAGCCTTTGTCTTAGAGCGAACGCCACGAACAGTTAGACCACAGACGTTCGATTAGGGCGCGCTACATGTATGATGTAACCCTTGAGGAGCCTTAGCGGCTATTGTCTTGTTTTGGGCTAGAATCTACCCTAACTTGGATTGAAACACTTTCGGTTTCTGTGCCGATAGTTGTGTGCATGTTTCGTTTAGGTGTGAATTTTAGTGTGTTTTCTCCTTGCTATTTTTTGAGTGATAAAGTGTGTTTGCCGTGCCACCACGGTCTCCCGTCTCTCTCTCCCAATTCCCTCCACCTTGCAAGCACTCCCGAGATAATCGTGGCAATTATAGTGACAGGGAAATTCAATTAATTGAGAACAGGCGAACAAAAAATATAGCAAACAAGTGCAGATTTCTACGGTTTTCCCACACATGTACAAAACGTAAAAAATATGAAGTGAATTATAACTAAAGCGCATGCCATTGCATTTAAAGTAAAACTTTCTTCATGTAATGAAAAAAGTATACATGCAAATGTGAGCTCATCACCCGTCTACGAAATCTAGTTTTAGACGAGGCGACAGGGCTTTCGTCCGACTTCTTTGCTTTGAATTTCGCTTTTTGAGCATCCACTTCTGGGCATCCTGGATGCATTCGCTTGCGCATGTTTTTGTATTTCTTTTGGAGGCACATGTACCAGGAAATCTGGAATAAGGTCACAGCATTTGTATTTATTGACAGTTCAATGGCCCCAAGGTGTTCTAGCTTCAAAAAATATGGTAAAACAGTACAGAGCCAAAAATAGACAAACACACAGCCCCTCTAACGTCGGCTTGCAGAAGACTTTCGCATCGCTTCCTTCATGTTTCGGAATGTACCTACTGAAATACTGTGAACTTTTCAGAATAAACAACTTTTAGAAAATCCTCGGGAACTTTCCGATCGATTCTATGCAAAAATATTTCAGTTCAACGAACTTCCGAATAGTGAATATTTCAGTAAAACGAACTTAATCTGCGGACCTGGGCTTATTTTGAGATCAATTCAATGAAGTTTTGCGCTCTGCAGCAGTAGCGTAGCCGATGCGCACCGGCTCTGCATGCACTGCAACCGAAGCAAAGCGGACGTGCAGGAGACAAAAACGAGCAACGTGCGCTGCAGTGCCTGCGCACAACTATCAAATTTGGAAATTGTTTCCAGTGTTTGTCTAAAACCGAAAGAAAAAAATACACAGCTTACTGCGCGTATTCCCTTAACACCACTACGTGGTGTTAAGGGAATACGCGCAGTAAGCTGTGTGCCGTTTGTAATGGGTGGCTGGCTTTGAACTATGGAATCGTTATGATAGTCACATATTCTGACGCCCGATGGCAATTTACGCTTGTACCACGCAATATTCCTGGGATATTACATGTTATATTGCGACGCCTATATAAAGGACACTTGCGTTTGCGAAGCATGGAAGTTATTTCCACTGCATTTCCAAGCAGAGGAAGTTATTTTCACAGTATATCCAAGCAGAGGCATGGCTGTGTGGTAGAACACCTGCTTGCCACGCAGACCACCCGGGGTCGATCCTCACTCGGACCGGAAAATTTTTATTATTTATTTTATTTGCATCTTTCTCGATTTTTCAGTCACGGACAAGATGACGATTTTTCGGTCACGGACAAGATGATGATTTTTCGCTCACAACCAACGACGCCGACGCCGACGCCGGAATTTCTGCGAAACGAGCTCTTTAACGCTTTCGCGTTAATATCTTCTGCCCGTGTCTGCAAGGGCAAGCTGACCGAACTTCACTTCATCGTCTTTATCTTCTACCTCCCGCACGTTCCTTTCATGTTGTACCGAAACCGTATTCAGACCTACTACGTACAATCTCGCTGTTGAAATCCCCTTACATATTAGCTAAGAAATCACGGCTGGGTTCTCGAGTGGAATAACGAGAAATCGGAAGCTTACACAAGCACTACGGCTCTGGATCAACATGCAATGAATTTAGGGCTCTGATAACCACTGAGCCCTGGTGTCCTACATTTAGGACATGAATATTATGCACCATTGCGGGCGATGCGTAAATGTTACGGAACAGTCATTTTTTTTAAATAAACATTTTTTAAATAACTAAAAGCGGACGCGGGTCTCTGTGTGCAGTCGTAGTCTTCTGTCTCTCATTGCCCATTAGCAGCGATTGGCATGTGCCAGTAGGAAACACCAGTCCATCACTGCATGCTTTGGGTCTCCCCAGGTTTCTCTCCTGCGCAACGCTGCGATGAGCACCAGCGTCAACGCCGCCGCCAGTGTAAGCGTTAGCGCCCGCTGCGTCGCATCTACACATGGTTCCCTTTAGCGGGAGATCGTGTATTTTTTTCTTTCGGTTTTAGACAAACACTGGAAACAATTTCCAAATTTGATAGTTGTGCGCAGGCACTGCAGCGCACGTTGCTCGTTTTTGTCTCCTGCACGTCCGCTTTGCTTCGGTTGCAGTGCATGCAGAGGCGGTGCGCATCGGCTACGCTACTGCTGCAGAGCGCTAAACTTCATTGAATTGATCTCAAAATAAGCCCAGGTCCGCAGATTAAGTTCGTTTTACTGAAATATTCACTATTCGGAAGTTCATTGAACTGAAATATTTTTGTATAGAATCGATCGGAAAGTTCCCGATGATTTTCTAAAAGTTGTTTATTCTGAAAAGTTCACTGTATTTCAGTAGGTACATTCCGAAACATGAAGGAAGCGATGCGAAAGTCTTCTGCAAGCCGACGTTAGAGGGGCTGTGTGTTTGTCTATTTTTGGCTCTGTACTGTTTTACCATATTTTTTGAAGCTAGAACACCTTGGGGCCATTGAACTGTCAATAAATACAAATGCTGTGACCTTATTCCAGATTTCCTGGTACATGTGCCTCCAAAAGAAATACAAAAACATGCGCAAGCGAATGCATCCAGGATGCCCAGAAGTGGATGCTCAAAAAGCGAAATTCAAAGCAAAGAAGTCGGACGAAAGCCCTGTCGCTTCGTCTAAAACTAGATTTCGTAGACGGGTGATGAGCTCACATTTGCATGTATACTTTTTTCATTACATGAAGAAAGTTTTACTTTAAATGCAATGGCATGCGCTTTAGTTATAATTCACTTCATATTTTTTACGTTTTGTACATGTGTGGGAAAACCATAGAAATCTGCACTTGTTTGCTATATTTTTTGTTCGCCTGTTCTCAATTAATTGAATTTCCCTGTCACTATAATTGCCACGATTATCTCGGGAGTGCTTGCAAGGTGGAGGGAATTGGGAGAGAGAGACGGGAGACCGTGGTGGCACGGCAAACACACTTTATCACTCAAAAAATAGCAAGGAGAAAACACACTCAAAATTCACACCTAAACAAAACATGCACACAACTATCGGCACAGAAACCGAAAGTGTTTCAATCCAAGTTAGGGGTAGATTCTAGCCCAAAACAAGACAATAGACGCTAGGGCTCCTCAAGGGTTACATCATACATGTAGCGCGCCCTAATCGAACGTCTGTGGTCTAACTGTTCGTGGCGTTCGCTCTAAGACAAAGGCTCACGTTCCCGTCACTTAAGCACTCGGAGACGTCTCCCGGTCGTCGGCGTCAGTCCGCATCCGTGCTTCTCGTCTCCCTTGCACGTACTCCGGTCGCCGTCGTCGTCGGACTTGCAAGGTTAGGCCTATCTCCTTGCCACCCGATCCAACCAAACCTGGCTCTCCGGGGATTGTGGAGTGGTAGGCTGCCGTCCGGACAAGTGTAAGCGCTGCTGGTGCACCGGAGTCTGCTGTGGCGAGGCTGCTGCAAAGCCGGGGAGCCTCGCTGGTCACCTGCCCAGGTCGACGGCCACTTCCCAAGCCTCATGCCGCCTCCAGAAACCGAGCCGCCGCTGCTCGCCGCGATTGCGACGCTCACTTCCTGCGGCTTCTTTCTTCGGCGCTCCACCGAACAATGCCGTCACTATCCACTCGGCTCTTCGATCATGGCTCGGGTCGCGTGCCACGCGCCCTTCGCCGACGAATCACGTGCGCCGACGTGGCAGGGTAGCACACCATCGGGTAACTTTCCATACTTCGCGTACCATCGGCACTCGCACACCTTCGGCACGTGCTTCGTGCACCCCTTACTCATCACAATAATTTGCTGGCCACCAGGTTATTTTAACCACGAAATTGTGCATGTAGAACGTTTCAAAACGATACTATGATCCACCTGTGCTATCGTGCCCCTAGGTAGCCGGGACGGCTTCTTTTCCCGGGGGAGATAACTGTACTGTAAATAATGTGTAGTGGAGATATGGCTTGACAGAGAGAACGACGACGGTGTTGTCATTAAGGCTTCGGTTCGGTGTTGTTCCGTCACTTCTCGCTACTCAGCTCTACCACCTGAGAACTTGGTCGCCCAGGACGCCTCTTGACAATCTATCTATCATCCGCCTACGTCTGGGTGCTCTCGTGCTCACCTCCTTAACTTGAGGTCGACCAAAGTTAGTGTGGGAGAGTAACATGATTTCACGAATTTGTGTTGCTGGTAGTGACTCGACTGCGATAAAAGCGTCAACCATATGTCCCGACGATCAAAGGACTAAGCAAGGGATGAATGGAAGTTTGCGAGAGAAAAAGCATACAAATACTGCTGGACATGACACATGTGGATCACTATCGGCCGCACGAATCATGATCTCCGCCACCGGAACGGAAACCCTGAAGTAGAGACGGTACTTCCATGGTAGATGATCGAAGAGGCGCAGCAATCATGCTCAAGGCGTAAGAGACACATGCACAAAGGGAAAGCACCTGGCAGCTTGCAACGACAGAATAACGACATCGAAAGGAAACGATTTCATGAAACGAAAGAAAACAAGGGCTTCAATTGTGAAAGCCAAAGAATGCCTGAAAACAACGAGAGTAAGAGACCTCGAAGACTTCCATAGACACGACGTTATACCAAGAACAGGCGAGGCACAGACAAACCGGACATGCGATGGCAGACTGACCGCATGTAATCAGCGCGGTCATGCCGGAAGAGGTTCTAGAATTGCAAATCGCTTCCATCAGCTGAGACATCGATGGAAGAGAAAAGGCCCTCAATAACACCTGGATAGCTTTGGCTTGATTGCACGACTACGGCATGAACTTGGACTATTGCGATCTGCGTGTGGAAGACTACGCCGAGCTTGATACTTGTGTGCGTGACTTATCTGCAAGCGCTAGGTGACGGGTGGTGCCGACGTGTTGTGCACGGCGAATTGACATAACAGCAGCCTGCGGACAAAAGATAGTGCAAGGGGTTGCCAGTGACGCGAATCCGAACTATCACCCAGCCAGTTTGGTGGCTTGGCAGTGTTTGTTGTACTGAACCATCTTTTGTTTTCGCTTCTTTGTCGCGGGTGGGAAGATGTTGAAAATGGAAGACGAAGACGATCTCGCACCGCGTGCCTACAATCATCAGAAGGATTAATGTGCATGAAAGCGGAAGAAGAAGGCAGGCAGGCCATCGGTCTCTGTCTTTTACATAAATTACTAATATTTGTCCTCGACGTTGCTGGGTAGATAAAAATTTTCAAACATCTGTGGCGCATGCCCGCATACCGCGGCTCGTTGTTTACGGGTATGTGCCACATGTGTCTGCAGCAAAGGGTTTGACGACGCATGCGACAGGATTTTCACGTTCTTCATGTCATGACCAACAAGACATATTCTTCAATAGCTCTTACCCTCCCATAAAAATTTTGGTATACCCCAAGTTAAGGAGGCGACCTCGAGGGCACCCAGACGTAGGCGGCTGATAGATAGATAGATAGATAGATAGATAGATAGATAGATAGATAGATAGATAGATAGATAGATAGATAGATAGATAGATAGATAGATAGATAGATAGATAGATAGATAGATAGATAGATAGATAGATAGATAGATAGAAACGCAAAAGTGCTTACAGTGCGCGAGGAATTGCTTCGCATTTAATACCTTATACAGGCGTCATGACTGGAGGGGAATCGCTTTAACATGTGTAATATAATGTGGCAGGAAAGTGAACTAACAACCAGGTGTCACACAACTTAATCGCGTAATGAGTGGGTCACTGAAATCTTCGAACCCATTATAAAGGGCTCAGCCCTGATTCTTCATTGTTGTCAGCCACAGCACAAACAACGAGCCCATAATGCTTTACAGATGCTTAGCGGGTGCCTCGATTCTCCGCAGATGGACGAAATGGCCTAGTTTGTGCTTCCCTACTTCGCAAAAATTATAATGATTCATGGTGCAGTGAGTATCTTGAATGTTTACTGCAATAATATCCCCAAGGTAGTTTACAATAGGCTCTAGAAAGGCCGCTCTCCCAGCTTTCGCTGTGACCGTGCTGGACGTTCCGCGCAGGCCTGGTGCTTTTTTTTATACACCAACATTATAGGCGTCTTTTTGTTTATGTTGACACCGAAGAAGTCATTTTTGAAAAACACTCAGGTCTTGAACTACTCCGAGAGACGCAGCGCTTTTGTTCCTATTATTGGCCGATGAGAATAACGAGTCGTAACTTAGTAATTCAGCTTACCCTATGAAGTTGCGCCTGGCGACAAGAATCGTCAAGTTCATTGGCGTTTGATATAAGAGCACATCCTACGAATAGGCTCTCTAAATCCGCAAGTATCGCTTGTGTAGACGAATTATTGTTGTACATAACCGTCTTTAGGAGTGGAAGTGTTAAAACTGTCGCAGCAGTAGAATCGTTCGCGCATGTTCAGTACCCCAGAGCTAATGGGGATCTACAGTTATTATCTACAATAATGTGACCAGACTAGTTTTGCCTAAATTATTCAACAATTTATAATAATCAGGCATAGGTGCGAAATAAACACGGCCGTTGGATTAATCAAATATTTTACTATGAATATTATTGCGGTAGCAATTATATGGACACTCTCGGCTGATTTTTGCCGCCGCCGTCCCCGCATGCCCCGATATATATATATATATATATATATATATATATATATATATATATATATATATATATATATATATATATATATATATATATATATATATATATATATATATATACGTAGATTATGAAGAGTCTGGCTTCGGTTGCCGTAGAACAAAATAGGAAAAATATATATACGCTTCTAAAAAACTGTTTATTGGTGACGTTTCGATCGGAGACCGATCTTCATCAAGATGAAGATCGGTCTCCGATCGAAACGTCACCAATAAACAGTTTTTTAGAAGCGTATATATATTTTTCCTATATATATATATAGGGAATCATTCCTTATTCATAAATTTAAAACTCTGTCTAACGGAATGAACGAGAGCTCGGGAGCACTATGTTGGTTGAGCTAGTTTAACTATTTGCCTATTATTGTGTCCTTTATGCCTGTCGCCTGTGTCTCTCATGATTTTGAACGTAGTCTTTGAGCGGTTTTTATATTGTATCATTTATGCACTTAAGGTTTTTTTTTTATTATTATTATTATGATTACTTATTTTTTTAAAGTGTATCCTGCTACCTTTGTGTACGCATGAACGACTGCGCGTAGATTGCTGTTCTATCTGGTTTTGCGAAGTTTGCGGTTTTATTTCATGCTATCTTGTTCTTGTAAACCTGGTTCGATGCGTAGAAGTTACCTTGTATCTAAGATGTGCCATCTCAATAGTGCGCAATGGCACGTGTATTGTATATAGCCACGTGCACTTATTGATTTGCAATTGTTCATCTGCAATCTTATGTTAAGATCTGTAAAATCATTCATTCTGGCGATACCGAAGCCAGCCGCTTATATATGCGCCCTGCGTGGCCTCTTGAATTTACTCTGACGAAGGCAATCCCTCCTGCCGAAACGTTAGTAAAATTTGCGTTTCGTACGGTTGTCGTCCTCTTTTTTTCGACTTCATATATATATATATATATATATATATATATATATATATATATATATATATATATATATATATATATATATAATGTACATAGAAAAATAAATCATAAGAAACAAATTTTAAGGCACCCGACCGGGGATTTGAACCAGCGATCCTCGTTCCGAAGCACGCCGCGTTAGATAACTGAGACACACGCCATTTTTTTTCGTTCTACACTGAGCCACAC
>JALIZH010022012.1:0-65959 GCA_030522465.1 Rhipicephalus appendiculatus | reverse complement strand
AAACTCGTTCAACGCCGTAAGGCAAGCGTAGAAACACCGGGTCCTCTCTGTCTTCAGGCTAGACAACTCTAAAATCTACTCAGCAGACCGCAGTCAGTACGATTATTTTTGTACCAGAACTTGCTGCCGACAAATTAAGACAACTTAACAGACAGTCGGTCTCGGTGCTTTACGAAGCGGCGGTGCGAAATGAAGTAATGGACGTCAGAATCAACTCACGGAAAAATGTTCTGGCTATCGACGATGCCGATAAGACTGCACTGAGCACATTGGCTAAAATTACAGAACTTGACGGCTTAAAAGTTCGCTCGTAGATCCCACTGGGCAATGTTACCACTACTGGTGTCATCTACGATGTGTACATTTCTGTTTCCAGCACAGACTTGCCCAGTCTTGTGAAGCCAATGGTTGATGGCATCGATGTAATGCATATGTCTCGCATAGGCACATCCCGCTGCATAAGTCTAACATTCAAAGGCGAATCACTGCCCCCGCATGTCAAGGTAGGCCACTTTCGGCATCCTCTACGACCATTCATTCTAAGGTCACTTCAATGCCAGAAATGTACGAGGTTTGGACACGTGAGCGCCGTGTGTCAGAGCACAACCATTTGCTCGTGCTGCGCCGAACCACACGCTGCAGAATCCTACGCTGCCACCGTACTCAAGTGCCGCAATTGCCACGGGTCCCACGACACTTCGTCGAATGACTGCCTCAAGATACAGAAGGGAAATGAGATCCTTAAGCAGATGGTGCCAGACCGTTCGTCTCGTCGGGAAGCAGTTGCTATCGTCAGAATGCGATGCTCCCGACGCCGTAGCGGTTCAAGGGACTCTGTGAAGCGTAGTTCACAGGTGACACCTCCTCCTCTGCTTCCAAGACCAGACACTTCCAAGAAAATATCTTAGGACAAGACCACGCCAGAGATTATGGACACTGAAGTATGGCCGACATTACCAAAGCTGCAGCCAGAACCACAGCCACGGGCATTCCTAGACCTCCGTCGGTGACGGGAACGTCGTTGTCGCTTTCTGACAATATCAGCGGCTTCTGTGTGTGTTGAGCCTTACATTACCATCTGTTTTATTACGTTCCATTACTATCACATAAGACTAAGCGCTGTCCAGCCTCCGAGAATGTCATATAATCGTGAGTTCGCCACTGTCTTCTATTTGCCTCTCATGTTCACGTTTGTCTTTATTCTAATCCACTTATTGAAGATAAATCTCCTGTCTCCTCCTGAAATCTATTGTTTTGAGAGATGGAGCTGGGTCTCTTCAGAAAAAGTCCCTCCCTTTAAAAAGTGCTGGATAGTCCCACTGTCTGTGGACTCGCTTATACCTTTATTTCGATCTTTATATTGTTGCTGAGTTATTGTGGAACAGCGCCAAATAGGACCAAATACCAATGAAGGCACGAACAAGCGCTGACTATCGATCGAAACTTTATTTCTAAAACGAAGCCAAATAGAGGGGGAGGGGGGAGGAGCTGGAGTTTCTGGGCTGTTTGAGTCTCGATATTAGTGTTCTGGATAGGTGGTTAAACGTGGATAGGTGGTTCCGCACCTCCACCAGTGTCGCAACGTAGAAAGATTAAGGCACAGGACCACGGTGTGACGTGGAAAGATAAGGCTGTATTGAGGGACCACACTGACAAAAGCAGACGCTCCAACGTCGTCTTCCTCAGAGCCACAACAGCTGCTGCTCGTGCTGCTCCCTTCGTTGTCCTCTGTCGTCCTGGCGGCTATCAATCGTGACAATATCAACACATTGCCCACTGTACATTTGCTGCAGTTCAAGCTCCCCTCAATCGATCAATCAATCAATCAATCACTCAACCGCTCAATCAAACAATTTTTATTCTTTTTCAATACAATGCACAATATAGGAATTAAAATGGGGGGTTTCGTACGTCGAGCAGGTTTATTTGTTGCTCTGCGCAAGGACCTCTCCGAGGCAGTGCTAACTGCTGGCGAGCGCGAGCACGAGCAACAACCACAGCCGCCGATCGTCGTCCTCCTCTTTCTAGCAGCGTAGCGTCTGCCAGTCGTATTCAGTACAATTTACTCCCCGCGGAATAAGGAGCCATCCTGCCGACCTAGGGTCCAGAATACACCGGAGGATCGTAGCACTGCTTTCGTCGGGACACGTGGACAATTTCCCGGCCACGACGGTGATGGTCAGAAGATGGTTCCAGTGGCTCGATGAGGTAGTTTACGGGCGATGTTTGCTGAACTACGCGGTATGGACCGTGGTACTTGGGGATGAGCTTCGTGGAAAGGCCAGGTGCAGTAGATGGAACACGCAGCCAGACGAGAGAGCCAGGATCATACGAAGTAGTGTCAGTGGATGCGTCGTGGTGGTACTTCTGGCGCCCCTGGTCTTGGGTGGTGAACGAGCGTGCAAGTTGGCGGCATTCTTCAGCATATGTTGCTGCCTGGGACAGAGTCGTGGACTCTGAGGCGTCGGGTCGGTACAAAAGAATAGTGTCCATAAGACAAGACAGCTCCCGTCCGTACAGGAGAAAAAAAGGGGAGAATCCAGTAGTGCTTTGAATGGCGGTATTATAGGCGAACGTGACAAACGGTAGTACGCGGTCCCAATTGGAGTGGTCTGACGAGATATACATGGACAGCATGTCCCCGAGAGTGCGGTTAAAGCATTCCGTCATCCCATTGGTTTGAGGGTGATAGGCGCTTGTGGTGCGGTGCACGACGCGGCACTCACGCAGCAAGGATGTGATGACGTCCGAGAGAAACACACGACCGCGGTCACTCAGCAACTCTCGAGGGGCTCCATGACGAAGTACCAAATTGTGGAGAATAAAAGCGGCAACGTCTTTTGCTGTAGACGAAGGAAGAGGTGAAGTTTCGGCGTACCGTGTGAGGTGGTCGACGGCAACTATTATCCAACGGTTACCGTCTGCAGTGCTCGGAAGGGGACCGTAGATGTCGAGGCCGACGCGGTCGAACGGCGGCGCGGGGCATGGCAAAGGTAACAAGGTGCCGGCGGCGTGTTGCGGGGGAGTCTTGCGTCTTTGGCATGTGGAACATGCACGCACGTACTGTCGAATGAAGCGGTACATGCCACGCCAGTAATATCGAAGACTTATGCGAGAATAAGTCTTGAGGAAACCTGCGTGGCCGCATTGTGGGTCGTCGTGGAACGTAGAACATATTTCGGACCGGAGGTGTCGCGGAATGGCGAGTAACCACTTACGGCCGCCGGGTGTGTAATTTCGGCGGTACGGTACATCTTCACGAATGGCTTAGTGCTCGGCATGCCGACGCAATGTCCGAGAAGATGGAGAAGGGGTCCGACCAGACAGAATGTCGAGAACGGAAGCAAGCCACGGGTCCTTGCGTTGCTCAGATGGCATGTCGGAGATGGTTAGGGCGGTGGTGTCGTAGGATGTAAGTGCGAAGCAGGCAGATTCAGGAGACAGGGGCGAACGGGAGAGGGCGTCTGCGTCTGCGTGTTTGCGGCCAGAGCGATACACCACGCGGATATCGTATTCTTGGAGGCGTAACGTCCATCGGGCGAGACGACCACTTGGATCTTTGAGTGACGACAACCAGCAGAGGGCATGATGGTCAGTCACGACGTCAAAAGGGCGCCCGTACAAGTAAGGCCGAAATCTCTCTATCGCCCAAACAATGGCAAGGCATTCCTTTTCCGTCACAGAATAGTTGCTTTCCGCTTTCCTAAGTGTTCGGCTAGCTTAGGCAACGACGTACTCCTGGAAACCATCTTTCCGTTGGGCAAGAATAGCACCTAGCCCGACACCGCTAGCGTTTGTGTGGATTTCAGTGGGTGCAGACGGATCGAAGTGTCGCAGAATAGGAGGCAACGTGAGGATGCGGCGCAGTTCGTTGAATGCCTCATCACAAGCGGGAGACCATGCCGAAAGATCTCTGGAGCCAGCGAGGAGCTTGGTCAAAGGAGCGATGATGGTAGCGAAATTGCGGACAAAGCGCCGGAAATAAGAACAAAGGCCGATGAAGCTTCGGAGCTGTTTCATGGTAGTCGGTTTGGGGTATTCTGACACGGCTGTTAGTTTGGTAGGGTCCGGGAGAATGCCGTCCTTCGAAACCACCTGCCCTAGGATCGTAAGCTTTCGAGCGGCGAAGTGGCACTTTTTCAGGTTCAGTTGCAGTCCCGCGCCGGAGAGGCAAGTAAGAACTTGCTCGAGGCGGGTTAAATGGGACGCAAAATCAGTGCAAAATACGACAATGTCGTCTAAATAACATAGGCAGATATTCCACTTCAGGCCTCGAAGAATCGTGTCCATCATCCGCTCAAAAGTAGCGGGCGCATTGCAGAGGCCGAAGGGCATGACTGTGAATTCGTAGAGGCCGTCGGGCGTGACAAAAGCAGTTTTTTTCGCGATCGGCCTCCGCCATAGGTACCTGCCAGTATCCAGAGCGTAGGTCTGGATACAAAAGGAGGGTCCCGCAATGTAAACTGAAGGGGGGACCTCCTATGAACTATAAACAAATAATTGATTGCCAACAGCTGTAGCGAAGGTGGGAAGATTACAATATTATAAATAATGATGCACAGTTATAACCAAATCACCATATAAACATCAACAGTGTGTCATTATACCGTATGGTGAAGTAGCGCAGGGACAGGGACAAAGAAGAGAAGAGGAACACGACACTCGCTACACTCGCAACTGAATTTATTTAAGAAAAACACTTCATATATATTTTCCCACTCGCCCCCGAGCGACACAGAAAATAACTAACAGTCAGTGCAAACTTATCAAAAACAATTTTTTATCAAGCAGCATATATCTGGGCATGTGTAAAAACTGAACTAACAGACAGTGTATCCTTATCAATGA
The DNA here is from genome assembly GCA_030522465.1 of Rhipicephalus appendiculatus. Lineage (NCBI taxonomy): Eukaryota > Metazoa > Arthropoda > Arachnida > Ixodida > Ixodidae > Rhipicephalus > Rhipicephalus appendiculatus. The sequence continues at coordinate 61,111 of JALIZH010022012.1, read as the reverse complement.
ACAAATTTTTTTTGGCTCACACTCATGCGATAAAACTAGACATGTGCAGCTGATACACTTAAAAAAGATTGGACCATCTCCCCGAAGGGAACCTTGATGGGATGCGAAGTAGCAGAGGTGCGCACGGCGTTGCCCCGGTTGAAACGGGCGTCATCGCAGATAAACGAGCCGAAAGAGTGTTTCCACTCGACGTGCGGTCGAGCGTTGCGGGCGGTGGAGAGGGTGAAGCGAGAGAGAAGTGACACGTTCAGAGGTGTTGTGAGCGGGCGGAGCAGCCGACAGCTGCGGGCGCTGCCGCGAGCATGCTGCGGGTGAGGGGGGGAGTGACGTCAGCGCGCACCTGCGAGGGAAGCGTGCGAGGGGAGCGTGACGTCAACGCGCAGCTGTGGCGTGACCTACTTGGTAACGCTCCAACACCTACGGCGAGGGGAACGCGTTGCGGCGCATTCGTACAGATGCACGTAACGTACGGCGTTACACACGTGAGTCAAAGAGCTGCTTCGCATCTAAAAACACAAAGTCAAGAATAATCGCAAGATGTTCCACTAGAGACCAACAAGCGTCTTAACGGGAAGTGGGCACCATCAATGAGAACGTAAAAATACAACTTCAATTTAAAGTCCTTCCAGGAACGTGGCTTCGCAATCACTTAATGAGACCGATGATTGACTGATGCAGCCGTCCTTTCTTTTGTTAATATGAAATGCTTCTACGATATTTCCCGATATGAAACGCTTCTACGACCATACAAATATTCCACTAGACCCCTCAGTTCCGGATCGGCTCGCTGTCGTTCGGCGAAGTCGTGGCCACTTATGGCTCCCAAGAAGCTGTCATCATCCTGGTCGTCGGGCGGTGGTGCGTCGACGGGGGCACGAGAGAGGCAGTCGGCGGCGAAGTATTTCCTTCCGGATTGTACACGAAGGTAATGTCCAATTCTTGAAGTCTTGGGCTCACCCCTGCGAAGCGACCTGAAGGGTCCTTCAAGTTAGCTAGCCAACACAAGCCGTGGTGGTCGCTCACAACTTTGAAGGGCCTACCGTAGAGGAAGAGGCGAAACTTTGACGTAGCCCAGATGATGGCGAGGCACTGCTTTCCTCTTGCGGAATAGTTGGCCTCTGCCTTGGATAGCGACCGGCTAGCATAACTGATAACCCGTTCCAGTCCGTCCATCCGCTGCCCAAGGACGGCGCCGAGTCCTACGCTGCTTGCGTCGGTGTGAATCTCCGTATCTTCCGTAGAGGAAGAGGCGAAACTTTGACGTAGCCCAGATGATGGCGAGGCACTGCTTTCCTCTTGCGGAATAGTTGGCCTCTGCCTTGGATAGCGACCGGCTAGCATAACTGATAACCCGTTCCAGTCCGTCCATCCGCTGCCCAAGGACGGCGCCGAGTCCTACGCTGCTTGCGTCGGTGTGAATCTCCGTATCGGCGTATTCGTCGAAATGCGGAAGTGTCGGAGACGTCTGCAGGCGTCGTTTCAGTTCATGAAATGCTTCGACTTGCGCTGTTTGCCACCTGAAACCGACGTCGGTCTTCGTGAGCTGCGTTAATGGCTCGGCGATCCGTGAAAAGTCTTTGACAAAGCGTCTGTAATAGACGCACAACCCGAGAAATCGGCGCACGACCTCTTTATCGGTGGGTGGCGATGGCAGCTATTTTCTGCGGGTCTCGGCTCACTCCAGTCTTGCTGATCGCATTACCCAAAAACAGACGCTCCTCGTACGCGTAGCGGAACTTTTCTGGCTTCAGTGTGAGCCCGGAGTTCTTGATTGCTTGAAGTACGGATTCAAGGCGCTGGAGGTGTTCCTCTAAGTTCGAGAAAAACACAATGACGTCGTCCAAGTAAACAAGGCAAGTTTGCCTCTTCAAGCTAGCCAACACTCTATGCATGACTCGTTGGAAAGTCGCAGGTGCCGAACAAAAACCGAAGGGCATGACCTTGAACACGAACAGGCCATCCGGTGTTATGAAGGCAGTCTTTTCTCGGTCTCTCTCGTCGACTTCGATTTGCCAGTAGCGGGTCTTGAGGTCCATCGAAGAAAAGTATTTCGCGTTGTGGAGTCGGTACAGGGCGTCGTCTATTCGTGGGAGAGAGTACACGTCCTTTGCGATTTTGTTCAGGCGACGATAATCGACGCAGAAACGGGGGGTATCATCCTTCTTTACTAACACCACGGGTGACGCCCACGGACTCTTTGAAGGCTGGATGATGTCGTCGCGTAGCATTTCGTCGACTTGTTTCTTTATGGCCTAATGTTATCGGGTCGAAACTCTGTACGGGCTCTGACGAAGTGGTGAGGTACTTTCTTCTGTTATGATGCCATGTCTTGCGACCGATGTCTGCCGACGTCTTGACGACGATGAAACGCACTCGTTGTATTCCAGGAGCAGGGTTTTGAGCTGGTCTTGCTTGACCTTCGGAAGGCTCGGGTTGACGTAGAAAGCTGGTTCGGGACCTCGATTCGTCGAAGCAGATTCGGCAGCATCGAAGATGGCGAAAGCATTGCTGGCGGCCACGCATTCGTCGATGTAGGCGACCGTCGTACCAACGTGGAGGTGCCTATATTCATGGCTTCTGTTTGTCAGCACTACCTTTGCTTTACCGTCATGCAGCTCGGCTGTACCGCTTGCGACGCAAATTTGACGGTTCAGGAGTAGGTGCTGATCACCCTCGATGACGCCTTCAAGGTTTGCGGGTTTTTCGGTGCTGACAGAAATAATGACGCTGGAGCGCGGCGGAACGGTCACCTGCTCTTCTTTCACATTTAATGCATGGTTCCCTGGCGTCGCGTGGGACGGGAGCGCTTTGTCTGAGGTTAGCGTTATGTCGATGATGGCGCCGTGGTCAGTTAGGAAGTATATTACAAGTATCACATCCCTCGAGCACTATTGTAGGATTACAAAGCTCGCAGGATAAGTCCGGTTATTGATGGTGACCCTCGCCGTGCAGACTCCAATCGGCGTTATCAGGTGGCCTCCAGCTGTCCGGATTTCGGGTCCACTCCAAGCGGTCTTTACTTTTTTCAGCTTGGTGGCAAATGGCCCACTGACGGCGGAATAGTCGGCCCCAGTGTCAACAAGAGCGGCGACGTTATGGCCATCGGAGAACGTCGAGGTCGCTAGTCCGTCGCCTTGGTTTGCGGTTAGGTCGCGGCGTCGGATCAGTGCTGCATCGATTTGTTGCGGTGCTTACATGCTGCGTCGTCAGGTATTCTTCGGTCCGTGAGGTTTCGTCGGCAGGGCTTTCACTTCATTTTATTTATTACACCTAAAGGCCCGAATGCATTACATAAGGGGAGCATACACAGGTTTTCAAACAGCACAATAAATGCAGTTGGTAAAAAATCAAACAAAAGAAAGAGGACAAGCAAATGTTGCATCGGGTACATAAGGACAACTTAACATGCTATGGTAGGCGCATTTTCTTGAAGCAAATGGCGGGTTAGTTTTTCGTGAAATTTTTCTCGATCTAAGCAGGAAGCGTTAGGAAGCGGGTTCCACAAGGTTATTGTGTGTGGGAAGGAGTTATTCATCGCCGCTGTGCGACCAATTATGTGTGCAATGGGACATGTGTGAGCTAATTTCGAAGATTATCGTACAGGTGGATTAAGAAGCGTATGTCTTGTATGTGACTGAAAAAAGAAGCAATGGAGCAGACAAAGACAAGCGATTATGCGACGTGATTCGAGGTATGGAAGAGACAGGGTACGTTTCAAAGCATTTATACTTATGTATGGTGAGCATTAGGATGATATAAAACGCGCTGCGCGGTTTTGTAGTGCTTGTATTTCATCTGTGAGATATAATTGCGATAGGTGCCAAATGGATGACGCGTACTCGAGTTTCGGTCGCACATATGTTAGGTATGCCAGCTTCTTGATGTCAGCGGATGCGGATTTCAGACTGCGACGTAGGTAACCAAGTGTGCGTGATGCCTCAGAAAGAGTTGTTTGAATATGTGTTACCCATGACAGTGAAAGGGTTAAGTGCACTCCTAAGTACTTGTAAGTTTCGGCTGAGCTCATGGGGGGACGAAATTATGTAGTATGTATGGTTTATCGTAGTGTGTTTTCGCCAGAATGAAATTAGTTTACATTTCGACAAGTTTAATGCCATGTACCTCCGGTCACACCATTTAGCAATACTGTCTAAATCATGTTGCAGGGCTGTGATGTCATCCGCTTTATAAATAGGGTTATAAAGAACGCAGTCATGGGCGAAAAGGCGTAGTTTTGATTTTATGTTAGCGGGAAGATCATTGATGTACAGTAAAAACAGCAGTGAGGATAAACCTGCACCTTGAGGAGCGCCTTATGTTACGCTAGTGAATCGAGTTGCTGTTTTTGGCGGTAGTGAATTGAACGCAACCTTTCAGAAAGTGTTCCAGCCAACGTATTAAGTTTTGACCGATACCTAAAGAACTGAGATTATTGAGTAAATGTGTACGAGACACCCGGTCGAATGCCTTAAAAAAATCCAGAAATATTGCATCCATTTGAAGGAGCTTATCCATATAATGTAGTAGATGCCTAAATTCTGCCAGTTGAGTTTCACAGGAACGTTTTTTGCGGAAACCATGCTGTTGTGGGTAGAAAAAGTTGGTTTATTTGAGATGTGCCAATAAGTTTGAAGCGATTGTGTGTTCAAGCAGTTTAGATGGAACCCTAGTCAGGGAAATAGGTCTGTAATTGGTGGCAAGTTCTTTCTTTTTTTTCAGGCTTAAAAATTGGAACAATTTTGCCCGTTTTCCTGTCGTTGGGAATCACCGAGTCTTGCAAAGACTGGTTAAATATCAGGCATAATTTTTTATTAGAGACAGTAGTGGTATTTTAAAGAAGTTTACTATTAATGTTGTCGCAGCCTGCTGATGAAGCTAATTTAAGGCCGTTTATCAGTTTAGATACGCCATCCGGGGTTATGTGGATCTCGGGCACATCTGTGAAACAATAGTCCGCTTTGGGCTCACTGTTAGTCTCAGGAGTGATTGTGAAGACAGATGAGAAGTAATTATTAAGCGTGGTTGCGGAGTGGGTAGATTCGATGGGTTCGTCATCATTGTTAATGAGTTGAATATGGTTTTGTCGACTTTAGGCCGAGATGATGCACCAAAATTTTATGGGGTTAGTACGCAGTATAGTGAGCAAATTGGAAGAAAAGAATTTAGCTTTCGCTTCGTCTAAATCTCCGAGGTACTGTTTTGCACATTGATAGTAACGGTCCCATTCCGCCGACCACCGAAAAGGCACATCCTTGTTTAGTAGGCAAGTCAAAGGGTAAGCAAGGTCGGCGAACTTAGGCACGAAGCGACGGAAGTACGAGCATAAGCCCAAAAAGCTTCGCAACTCTCGTACAGACTGAGGTTGCTTGAAGCCGCTGACTGCAGCGACCTTTTGAGGGTCGGGTCGAACGCCATGTTTGTCAACCAGGTGACCAAGAACCAGAGTCTCACGGTTGCCAAAGTGACATTTTTTAGAATTCAGGGTGAGCGCAGCTCTCTCAAGGCAGGTGGTTGGCTGAAGGCGTTCTGGAGACCTCTGCGACGATGTAGGTTGTCGGTTGGGGGGCTCCGGTGCTCTTGGTTGGGGCACATCATAAACCGTGGCATCAACGGCAGCACACATTGCGTCGTATGGCAGGGAGGCATCGCTGGCACGTGCCCTCGGCGGGGTGACATCACGTCGTCCAAGTTCTTCGTGCACGATTTGTCGAATCATTGCGGCAAGATCGCAGGTTGATGCTGGAGTGACGTCGACACTTGCAACGGTGGTGACATTGGCAAGTCTGCCAAACTTGGGAGTGATGCGCCTAGCCTTCAGAGTCTCAAACTGCGGCAGTGTTGGATTATGTCCGCTACAGACGCCAAGGTATCCTTGCCTATGAGGAAATTGTAGACGTCCTCCGCAATCCCTTTGAGGAGATGTCCAACCTTGTCATCTTCTTTCATTCGTGGGTCCACAGACTTGCACAATTTCAGGATTTCCTCAATGCAAATTGTGCAAGTCTCGCCGGGGACTTGAGCACGCTGCATCAAAGTTTGTTCAGCGCGCTTCTTCTTCATTGATGGGTCCCCGAAGCAGCTCGCTATTTCCTTCTCGAAGGCTTCCCATGTCGCTATTGTTTCTTCGTGGTTTTCGAACCACACCAACGCCGTACCTTCGAGAAACAATCCGACGTTGGTCAACCGGGAGGCCGGATCCCAACGATTGTATTTGCTCACCCGATTGTAGTGCTTTAGCCATTCTTCAACATCTTCTCCGACTTTCCCAGAGAAGGTTCGTGGCACCATTTGTTGTGGCCACGTAGCGCCAGACGCAGACCGCGTGTTGTCACCGTCAGCAACCGGGTCCATCGAGAGTGGCGGTAGTCCAGCCAGTCGGCGGCTTCGGCGTAGCTCGAGATGTGGCGTTTCCGTGATCGTTCGCCCGGGATCTCTCTGCTGTACCCAGCACCTCCACCAATCTTGTTACGATGCGATGCGTTTATTTACAAGAGATGATGGATGCGAGAACCCAGGGGTCGAGCAGGTCACAGTCCGAGCCAGCGTTGTTCTCCTCTTCTTTCACGCGTCTCTCCAGTATCGTAGCAATATATATTGCACAGTCTATTCAGATCATTGTAGTCGTCAGTAGAACTAATTTCTTTAAAAAGCACAGTCATCGGCAAGCAATCCTATCTCTACACTAGGGTGAATAACAACAATATCATTGATATATAATAGAAAAAGCAAAGGGCCTAAAACACTGTCCTGTGGTACGCCAGATGTGACGGAAGACAGTCTGAATGTTGACCCCCTCCATCAACGTACTGTTTGCGGTTATTTAGATATGCGGAAATCCAGGAAACAAATATGTCTGGTATACCTATTGTTGTAAGTTTAAAAATGAGTTTGCTATGAGGAACTTTATCGAAAGCTTTACAGAAATCTAGGAAGAGCATATCTATCCTACCGTGTCTATCGAGGGTTAATGCAAGAGAATGAAACAATGAGACGAGTTGAGTTAGTGTTGATAATCCTTTCCCAAAGCCATGTTGGTGTTTGGTCAGTATTGAGCATTCTTCGAGGAAGTTGGTTATCCTAGTAGCTATGATGTGTTTGATAAGTTTGCAACATTGCGAAGTTAGTAAAATAGGATGGTAATTTCCTTGTGTTAAGCAGTCTCCCTTTTTAAAGATTGCCACAATTCGGGCTGTCCTCCAGTCACTGGGCAGTTGGAAAGGTAACAAAGAAGAGCGAAAAATAATAACCTAAAATTTTGCAACAGATAAGGCATATGGTCGTAGAAATGCGTTGGGTATGTTATCAGGACCGCACGATGCCTTTGTTTTCAAATGTTGTTCCAAAGTGTTGAACACACTTTGGAAATATTGATTAAAATGCCGGGCAACGTCTCTCTGATCCATCACGTTGGTTCCCTCGACTGATATTTGCGATACTGTTTTTTTTTCTGTTCGCTGATAAAATTCCAGAATTCACTGGGGTCGCTTGCAATAAAGTTAGGTAATGAAGTTTTAAAGTAGTATTCTCTCGAGCTGTGCACATCTTGAGCGAGGTTGTTTTGCGCATCATATACCAAATTAGCCGGTGCGTCTCTTTTTTTTCAGTCGTTTAACTTTCCGCTTCATCTGAATAATGCTGCGACTTATCCGGGGCGTTTGCTTGTTAGCTTTTTTGCGCTTGGATGGCACAAAGTTATCTAAGCAAAAGCGACACACATCTTTGAATCGAGTCCAGAGCACGCTGCCATCTGCATCGTCAAAATCGGTAAGGCATGTTTCTATATGTCGAATTATGTCTGCATCATTAACCCGGGAAAGCCTTTAAAGTAACGGATTTTCATGGCTTGTTACTGGAACAAGAGAAAATGAAACGCACACAAAGTTATGATCAGAGAGACCTTGCCCTACCTCTACAGCATATTCAGAGAAATTGCGGTTGAGAAACAAAAGATCTAATATTCAGGCGGAATCGCCCTGTACGCGGGTAGGTACGTGAACTACTTGCAATAGGTCATGCGTAACCATAATGTCAAATACAATGTTAATATGCTTTGAAGCGTTAATACCGGCATCAAGGCGCTCCAACGTACTCCAAGTAGGGTCAGGTCACCAAACAGTAAGACCTTCTTACTCTCAAATTTAGCCATGTCATTTTTCACTGTGCTAAGGTATTCTGGAGTTACATCCGGTGGTATGTACAGCCCAATTACAACAAGACTATGACCCCAACATGTAGCCCTAATACAAAGGCATTCAATTTCATCAAGGTCATCTGCTAAAACAGCATCGATACAATTTTTTTAACAATATGGCTACCCCTCCTCCCCTAGTGCGTCTGTCTTTGTGACGCTGCTGGATTATTTCAAAAGACCAATTTTGGTTCGAGGCCGCTTCTTTTTTGAGGTCTTTTTCGAGAATCGCAGCGCACCGCTTTTGTTTTATGTCGTCGAACAGGGTACTTCTCTCGTTGGCCTGGATGGTATTAAGACTTTGAAGCTGCGCATTGAAGGGTCTGAGCTGCAGTGTTTTCAAACTAGCACGGTACCGAACGCCGAAGTATCTCGAACATGTCCGACAGAGCCATCCATGCAGCTTGGGATCAGCACTTGAGCAAAAGTTTTGCTCGCTCTTCACAAATTAGCTGGGTCTTGCAAAAGGTTTTGTTCACAGGTTTAAGACACGTGGGGGTGTTCAGCCAGTAGTATCAAAACTTCGCCGGCATCCTTTCACGTTACGAGCACGCGTGTCTTCCGAACTGCAGCGCTTGGAAAGCTTGGACATCATTGAACGTATCGATGCGTCAGAATGGGTGTCCCCTATTGTAGTCATTCGGAAGAAAGATGGAAGGATTAGGCTTTCTGTAGATTTACGTGAACCTAACAAGGCCATCGTTTCCGACAGCTTTCCGCTGCCTCACATGGATGAGTTGCTTCATGCCTTGGTGGGTGCCACGCACCTTTCGAAACTCGACTTAGCGTCTGCCTACTACCAAGTTCCCCTGGATCCTGAGAGTAGGGACTTGACAGCTTTTATTACACATGAAGGGCTGTACCGGTTCAAACGCGTTTGTTTTGGGTTAGCCTCAGCACCTGCTGCTTTCCAGAGTATGATGTCTCGAATCCTTCGCAATTGTGCGGGTGTCCTCTTTTACATCGACGATGTCATTATTTTTGGTAAATCAGCTGAGGAGCACCTAAAGAACTTGGAGGCAGTGTTACAGCGCATCAAAGACGCAGGTCTGAAGCTCAACAGAAAATGTGTGTTTGGAGTTCAGGAGCTCAAATTCTTGGGCCCCAAGGTGACACCTTGCGGTAATTCGCCACTGTCAGGGAAAGTGGACGCAATTGTGGAAACCCCAGTTCCAAGAAATGTCGCTAAACTCCGTTCCTTTCTTGGGTTGGTGGAATACTACGCCAAGTTTGTGCCCCACTTGGCCGAGATGGTAGAACCAATGAGGGCTCTTTCTAGGAAAGGCGAAACCTTCACCTGGTCTGTTGAGGTGGATAACAGTTTCCGCGCGGTAAAGGCGGTATTATCGTCAGATCTTGTCTTGCACATGTTTGATCCTGCGCTTACCAATTATGATTTCTTCTGATGCATCCGAATGAGGTCTAGGAGGAGTCCTCCAGCAGCACGCCGGTAATAAGCTTCGTACTGTTGCTTTTGCATCACGTACGCTATCTCCGGCTGAAGAAAGTACGCAGTTGGCGAGAAGGAAGCACTTGCATGCATTTGGGCATGCGAGCATTGGCATGCATACCTGTGGGGACAGAGCTTCACTCTCCGAACAGACCATCAGGCACTCGTTTCGCTTCTGTCTTCGCAAGGCTCAGGCCGACGCCCACTTAATGCACAAGGCGACTACGTTACAATTTCACGGTGGAGTACCAGAAAGACTCGTCCAACAGAGTAGCCAATGCTCTTTCGCGGTTACCTGTCATATGGCAGATAGAGAGCTGACTTTTGAGGAAGGAAATTGGTTCCATGGTTCAACCAACTTGCCTGACAAAAGAGAAGTTTGAACAAGCGGTTCTTGCTGATGCCACTCTTCAAAAGGTGAAAGCGTTTGTAAATGAGTCTTGGCCATCACACAAAGACTTGCCGCAAGTTCTGCAGCCATATTTCAGAGTTCGAGAGGAATTGTCAGTAGTGAGAGAATTGTTGTTGCGTGCAGAGAGGCTTGTAGTTCCTTCATCTCTCGTGGCTCAACTTGTGGCAACAGCGCATGAAACGCACCAGGGTATCGCACGCACCAAAGCCAGACTTAGGGAACAATTTTTGTGGCCCCGCATGGACATTCACGTGGAAGAAGCAGTCCACAATTGTAGCATCTGTCAAGCAGCAGATAAATCGGCAAAGACGTCGCCTGCCCCGCTGCAACCGGTTGAGTTGCCAGAGAGACCATAGCAGAAACTTGCAGTGGATATCGTTGGTCCCCTGGAGAGGGCGCCTCCAGATTGCAGATTTGTCCTGACACTCGTAGACTACTTCTCAAAATGGCCAGAAGTACAGTTTTCAAGGAAAATTTCTACAAGAACCGTGACCGAATTCCTGCTCAACGTATTTGCACGGGAAGAATATCCTGAAGAGATAGTTAGGGTATAATTTGGCCCCAGTTCACGTCAAAGGAATTTGTCAACTTCGTACAAGAACGAGTGATCCATCTGTCGCATTCATCTGTTTATTACCCGCAGGCAAACGGACAGATCGAGCGGTTCAACCGCACGTTCAAGACTTACCTCCAACTGGCCCGTCTGGAACAACGTCCGCTGCGAACTGCTGTACGGGATTACCTCGCCGCATACAGGTGTACACCACACGCCACAACACGAGCGGCCCTGCGGTACTGTTACATGGGAGGCTGCCAAGAACGAAGCTTGACATGTTCGGCTTATCGCCTGAGTCCTTCGCAAAGGCACCCTCCCTATCAGGAACTGGCCAGGCTGCGGCAACGTGTCAAGCGCAGGCAAGAGTACAGCAAAGCCTACACCGACCGGAGGCGAGTGGCAAAACCGACAACAGTGGCAGCAGGAGACATGGTGGAGGTGAAGAAACCATCGTTTACATTCAAGCGTGGCATCTCTTTCTCGAAGCCAAGGAAAGTCATCGAGCAGTGGTCCCAGCATCCTTCATTCTCGACGACGGCAAAACATGGAACGCGGCAAAGCTGTGCAAAGTGCCTGCTCGGCGCCTTGGCGACAATGGCCGTCAGCAACATTCTGCAGGGCGTGAATCTTCGTTCCATCACGATCCCTTTGATGCGACACTTCTCGCTGCAACATGGCAGCCAGCGTCTGCGGAGGCACGTGTTCCCGCAGCGCAACCTGTGCCTAGTGCAGACTACGTTTCCAGGTCGCCAACGAGATCAGCCGCCGGACAGTTTACTGCTTCAGAAACTGTTTCACGCCCACCCGTGAACCCTACAGAAGAACCTTTGTGGTGTCGTGCCCACCTGGTCGTCGCATTCAGCCGCACCGAGAGAGACGGCGACCAGAGAGATATGGTTATTAAGTGTGAATGTATTAATATTGTACCAGTATACCTAATGTATTCAATATTTTTGCATGTGTATAGATAATTCGATGTGTATATATTGGTGTGTATTTCTTGCTGTGTATTTCTCGTGCCGCATATAAACTGGGCGCGATTAACCTATACTAACGTACCATGACCTTACAAAACCAAAAATAAATGAGGGAGGGAAAATGTTGTATCTTGTACATAGTTCCTGCAGTTTCGGTTTCAGTGTTTAGGCTGGCAACATTGTGTCCTTGTGCATCTATATATTTGTGGAACGTCTGTTAAAACAGGGAGTGTGCAAACGCTACCCGTGAGTGCCAGTCACGTCACTCCTTCACTACAGTAGCGACACGTGCAAATGCTGGACTGGAATGACAGTGCCGGCGAACCGCCTCTTCGAGGTATCCTGTGACGTCATACCCACAGCGCCATATTCAGGACTACTCACGTCGCATCACTCTGCTATAAAGGACACGCCGCAGTTTTTTGTCTTCAGTGGGCACGGAGGACCTAGCTTGGGCATGTTTCCTAACAAGCGCATCTTCTGGTTCGTGCAGGCCTTTCCCTTGATTCACATCGACGAGCCTGCTCAGCCGGTTCTTTTTGACGCTGATGGCAGCGACACGTGCAAATGCTGGACTGGAGTGAGAGTGCCGGCGAACCGCTCCTTCGAGGGATCCTGTGACGTCTAGAGTTACTGTATATGCTCCCTACCGGAGCAGAGTTGCGCATAGGTCCGCCATCTTGCCTGGCTAGCAACCGTAGCTATGCGGCGAAGCCGCACTCTGTTTTTTCAGGTGACTTCCTTAAGCCTGTCGCCGATCGACGAAGCGTGTCGCCGGTCGCAGTCGACGACATGCTTGTCGTCGCCTGCGATCGACAACCGACGATGAAGGAAGAAACACCTGCCTTCGGGACTGTGCCACGGGAGTACAAAAGCGTTTTTTAGTCTATCCGGTAACGCAAAGGCGTATCGCAGTGCCGAAAAACATGCACCGCCGCTGCCGTCACGTCAAGTGGCGCCAGCTATGGAGGATAAAAAACAACTGACAAAGACATAAGATAAGTCCTCCGAGATTCCGGGAGCACTCATCTGCACTCGCTAAGCTTACAGCAGCGATTATTTCAGTAGGTTTTTCGAAAATGGTGCCGAATCGACGTAAATACTTTGCTGTCGAAGCTTAAGGACTTGAATCTAAAGCAAAAAATTCGGCAGATTCCACGTACCTTGAGAATCGATGTTATGCGAAGCATGCGGAGGGAAGGTGACTGTGTTGTAATGTTTTATTGAGCGAGACGTTACGAAATTACGCTAAAGATGTGTACAAATGTTGTACGCACATACATATATTCCACAGTCGCATATGTTTTGCATAACAAGTTGTTTACAGTTGCGTAACGATGCCAACAGCAACATGGGCAGTAGCAACACCAGAAGCGGTAAACTGATATGTAGCGCTTGTGCTCGCCAGGATGGTAGCCCTGGACACTGCAACATATATCAACTTCTGTGGATGGCACTTTACTATAATTGATGTTAACCCGGCGTGACGGCTGTATCATCGGAGGGATCATTCGGGTAACCGTGAATCCCCCCCCGTACATTGCCCACTCGATCATGCAAAGACGTGACAACACGTGTCACGTCTGTGCATGATCCTGGTTGTTCGATCATGAGCTGGGCACGAGCGTCGCCGACTTGTGTTCCGGGCGCTCCCAGCCTCAGCGACAACGCCAGTTCGCGTTCCACGACAGAGGAAGACGATGCCACCTACTCGGACGCCGAAGTCCACACCAGTGCTCGACGCAACGCCTCGCCTCCGCATTCATCGCCACAGAACGCTGCTGTGAGTTGTGAAAGCCACGCGTCCTTGGCTATGGGTTGTGCCGCCGTGAGTACCGGAGCCGCCGCATGCTCCGCAGATACCGGCTGCCCTAGTTTCGCGACTCCGAGCGAAAGAGAAAGCGCGCCAAGAGCGAGCCCCTTTTATTATATCTCCTCGAGCGGTAATCACTAACCCACGTTAGTGGAACCACTAACGCCATCTAGTGATATTATTTTCAAGTACATATACACACAACGCCATCTATTGAGCAATTCATAAACTAGAGGTGGCTACATACGTACTACATACAAACGGAGGAGGGAACGACCCACACCCTAAGGAGCTTCGCCCCTAAAATTTCTCGTTACTCTCCTGGTGGCACCGCAGCTAATTTTTTGCGTTCATGTTTTCGAGGAAGACGGCTCACGGCTGAAAAAAAAATTTGCAACTTTTACTAATCGAAGATCTTGTGCATGTTGTCTACTATTGTGGACATTCTGTATCTTATGAAATAAACGTTCGACTTCAACAAGATTTTTGCTCTACATTTTCTGAATGCAAAATAACAGAAAACCAAGAGTAAGCGCTGTTTAGATACGTAGAATTTTGCCATGCAACAAAGGGGTATATATATAAATATATATATATATATATATATATATATATAGAGAGAGAGAGAGAGAGAGAGAGAGATAGAGAGAGAATGTGGAAAAGCAAGTCGGGCGCCCCGCCCCCCTCCGGGAATATGAAAACTCTCCGCCTATGCGCTACACCGAGCCACAGTCAACACATCATTGTAAGCAGGAAAGGAGGCATGCATCAAGCACCTGGTGTATGTCTCTCTTCATTCGAAAACAATCGTTCAGTAGGGCTCCTTAAGACCATAGCTAGTGCAAATCGATTCCAATGTGTTGAAAACACTAATGAGAAAACAAAACCGCAAAATAATATTTGGCTCATCCAGCCAAGAATACGTATTAAAAAAAGAACGTAAATGGCTTGCAAAATCACTGTCGCCGAAGTGTATTGTTCCGGAAATGTAACTTTTAGGAACTTTCTTACAACATGACTGTGTTGGAAGATTTCTCGCTTAAAAAATGCTGGCGAACCACTCTGAACAGAAGTAAGGCTAAATGTTGTGAACATGAGGTGTCATCTTAGACGTCAGTTATAAAATATTTGTGGATGCAGCATTGATGTTTCAAGCTGCGTCCAAGTAACGGTTTCAGGCTTCGAAATGCAGCGTACAAAACTTAACACATGAATTATTGTATGGCATCCCTAGAGAGCACACAAGTGAACCTCAAATGTACCATGGGTAGCAGATAATATGAACTCTGTCAATGACAGCAGCATACAACAAGGAGCACAACTTAACCAATTGTCTCTCGACATTCATTTTTATTCATACGAAAACCTGCCGGTCACCCCTCAAAAAGCAAAAGTCATAATTTAGTTGTGTAGCCTTTGTTTCTAAACATCTAGGGTGAGTACCACTTGCAATAAATAGGAGAACAGATAATTCCATTGTATGCTATAATTCCTAAAATAGAAGGGTGTGAAAAGTTGAAAAGTCGATAACACCGCACGGCGACAGAGAGCGAGCATGCTATATTTAACCAGGCACAAGAGACGCGCAAGAGAACCTTTTGGTTCTGCTAAGAAGTGCCAGCTTAACAGAGAAAGGAGGAGGTTAACACTGAAGGGAAAACACATAAATCACAAGTCCGAAAGCGCGTCGAGATAGTCAAGGCAGCACTGAGAAATCATAACACTGAGAAAAAATACCGAACTCCTCCCCGTGAAACGCGTCTTTGACTCTGACCATTCCCTCAGAAATTCGCAACCAACAAAAAAGCGCGCCCAGGCTGTCGTTACGCAAAGATAGTACTGGGGAAGAAACCATGAACTAGTATGCTGTCGCTGCAAATATTCTCTCATCCACTGACTTCCGTGACACAATAAAGCTGATGGCACATTGCGTAACTTCTATGCGGTTTTAGAATTCAGTGCGCAAAGCATTTCGTTAGCGTTTGTCGTCACTGCGCATGCGTTAACAAACACTATCTTTGCGCTACTGCGCACGCTTCGTACACCATGATCTTGCGCACTCACGTTAAGTGGCGGAAATAGCATACGTGCCCAACCAACGCTATCTTTGCGTACCCTATTCTGAAACTGCCTATTGCACAGCACACGTAGCTTAACCTAATCTATATCTCTCAATACCTCATCAAACGGCCAAGAGAAAACATAGTCATTTTACCGAAGTTAGGCCAACAGATATACATACAGTTTCCGCTCATGTTCGTTCGAACGTGAACGGAAACCATGGCCTGCATTAACGTTTGGACAGCTTTTTATCACGTTTGCTGAATAAATTCTGTACACAGGTACTGATGAAACATGTCGCACATGGAACCCGTGATGCAATATTGGCAACAGGCTTTTTCATTTGTCATGGTTCTCATATACTGATATCAAATGAAATAACAATGAACCTACCTTCAAAAACGACAGAAGCCCGTAGTTTATAGAATCGGCAAATCCAAAGAAAACTAATCGCACATCACGTAATCACGTCCGTCCGTCTATAGAGCATGAAAGAAATGAAGCTGCGATAGCGTCCCGTGCGCAAGCTGATGAGTGTATTTTTCCGCCTAACCGTCACGATCAGTCGCTGCACAGACACTTGAATTCGGGTCCACAAGTTTCACACACAGTGAAGTATAGTTTCCTCACCGCTGCGCTCATAGCATCCATGAATCACGACACAAGCACGAAACAAAGCAACAGAGGGCTCGACCCGTGAGCGTGACAACACACGCGAAATCGAAGAGCTTAACTGACATTGCAGAAGCAATAGTCGCGCGGATGGACACAGTCAGAGCTCAGACTTTCGCGAGGAAGCTATACGGCTATCGCTAAGTAAATTACTTAAAGTTCACTGGTTAACGAACTTTGAAGCCTCCATGAATGCTGATGCAATGTCGACAAACAACGTCTTATAAAGTGGGTTTTCTAGAAATACCTCTTTACAAGACATTGCAGCCGTAAGTAAAAACAGATATGATATGGCTTTTCCGTGACGTTTTTAAAACGTCTTGAAATATCTCTTTACAAGACATTGCAGCCGTGACGAAGGAAAGATATAATGCGGAATTTCTGTGACGTTTTTAAAACGTCGAAAATGGTTTAGAATTAGACAAATGTCTTGAAATATCTCTTTATAAGACGTTACGAAAAACAGATATAAAAGGCTTTTCGGTGACGTTTATAAAACGTCGAAAATGGTTTAGAATCAGACCAACGTCTTGAAATATCTCTTTACAAGACGTTGCGGACATAAATGGTCTGAAAGTTTTCTAGACGTTTCCAAAAACAGATATAACACAGCTTTTCTGTGACGTTTTTAAAACGTCGAAAATGGTTTAGAATCCGTTTTATCCCATTTATCCCTAAAAAACGTTTTCTAGACCATGCGTGCTACCCGGGAAAGGACACGCCGCAGTTTTTTGTCTTCAGTGGCCACGAAGAACCTAGCTTGGGCATGTTTCCCAACAAGCGCATCTTCTGGTTCCTGTAGGTTGGTGATACTTGCTATACTATTCGTAGTGACTGCCGATATCTGCTGGTCCTTCCTTGCCCCAAACAGTGTCTTGCTATTGCATGTGATGTTTTAGATGCGAAGCATCTTATGCTCGGGGCTACGTCGTCCCTCCCGCGTCCCACGTCCCGCGTCCGGCCACATTCATGAAGTAGGAAAGCACCCATTATGCGAACCAGAACACTGTAGTAATATGAAGGCCGTCGAACCACTACCACAGTCATCAGAGTCATGGCCGAGAGCACAGAGAGGCTGCTTAGCAATGGGTAGGCAGGTGGTGTCTGTCGCCCAGGTTGACCCCATTCCATGATCTTGCTTGCATGAAGGGGGGCTTAGTGAAGGGGCTTCGTCCGTCCCTCCTTCCCGCGTCCCACACCACCACAGCGCATGCGCGTCCCCTCCCCCTCTCTCTCCTACGCTCACTCCCTTTCTCTCCTCTAGGAATCCTCTACTCTACGGAGCAGCCCCCCAGGTCCCACATCCCCCGCAGCGCATGCGCGTCCCCTCCCCTATCCTCTCCTACGCTCACCCCCTTTCTCTACTCTAGGAATCATCTACTCTACGGAGCGGCGCCCGCGTCCCACATCCCCACAGCGCATGCGCGTCCTCTCCCCCCTCTCTCCTCTAGGAATCCTCTACTCTACGGAGCGGCTCCGGCGTCCTACATCCCCACAGCGCATGCGCGTCCTCTCCCCCCTCTCTTCTCTAGGAATCCTCTACTCTACGGAGCGACTCCCGCGTCCCACACCACCACAGCACATGCGCGCCCCTTCCCCTCTCTCTCTCCTACGCTCACTCCCTTTCTCTCCTCTAGGAATCCTCTACTCTACGGAGCAGCCCCCCAGGTCCCACATCCCCGCAGCGCATGCGCGTCCCCTCCCCTATCCTCTCCTACGCTCACTCCCCTTTCTCTACTCTAGGAATCATCTACTCTACGGAGCGGCGCCCGCGTCCCACATCCCCACAGCGCATGCGCGTCCTCTCCCCCCTCTCTCCTCTAGGAATCCTCTACTCTACGGAGCGGCTCCGGCGTCCTACATCCCCACAGCGCATGCGCGTCCTCTCCCCCCTCTCTTCTCTAGGAATCCTCTACTCTACAGAGCGGCTCCCGCGTCCCACACCACCACAGCGCATGCGCGTCCCCTCCCCCCTCTCTCTTCTACGTCACCCCTTTTCTCTCCTCTAGGAATCCTCTACTCTACGGAGCGGCCCACACCCCCCCCCAGCGCATGCGCGTCCCCTCCCCTATCCTCTCCTACGCTCACCCCCTTTCTCTACTCTAGGAATCATCTACTCTACGGAGCGGCGCCCGCGTCCCACATCCCCACAGCGCATGCGCGTCCTCTCCCCCCTCTCTCCTCTAGGAATCCTCTACTCTACGGAGCGGCTCCGGCGTCCTACATCCCCACAGCGCATGCGCGTCCTCTCCCCCCTCTCTTCTCTAGGAATCCTCTACTCTACGGAGCGACCCCCACAGCACATGCACGTCCCCTCTCCCCTCCTCTCCTACGGTCCTCCCCGTCCTCTCCTCTAGGAATCCTCTACGGAGCGGCGCGCACGACAGGTGGTGTGACAGCTGGATACTCCACTGTTGGCGCCACGGTAGTTGCGCGGTATGAAAATGACGGAGCGCGTGCGCCTCATTCTCCCTCCTGTGCAGCGCCACGATGAGCGTCCGGACCGCTGCCGTGAAGTGAGAGCGGCGGCGTTCCTCCCGCTCAAGCTAATTATCTCCCCGCTGCTTCGCATCCAAACATGGTTCCCTTTAGCGGGAGATGGGGAATTTTTTTTTGCATGTGTGAACTTCTTTTGTGTGGGGACGTTGAACAAAACCCGGGCCCCAGTACTGAAACAATGCTGAAGCAATTGTTAGAGGGACAAAACAAACTAGCCGCTGACATCTCCGCCTTCAGGAATCAGCAAAATGGTTTGCAAAGCATGCTAGAAAAATTCAATCAATGCTTCAAAGAACTGGAAAGCAGAACTCTGTGTCGATGAGCTTCAGCAAAATGTGAAGTTTCTTCGAGAAAAGGTTAGAGACTTAGAGGACAGGAGTCAGCGATTCAAATTAATTGTCTTTGGCCTACCAGAAAATGCTAGTGAAACTGAACGAGATCTGAAACAAAAAATTATAACTAAACTGTTTGCGAGAAGCTTGACACTCCGTGTAGTTCAGTGGCTAGAATTCACCATCTCGGCAAACCTGGTAAATCTAGGCTTGTGATAATATATTTCCAGGATTAGAACGAAAAACAGAACTTTAAAAAAAATCCCCATCTCCCGCTAAAGGGAACCATGTGTGGATGCGAAGCAGCGGGGAGATAATTAGCTTGAGCGGGCACTCATCGCGGCGCTGCACAGGACAGAGAATGATGCGCGCGCGCTCCGTCATTTTCATACCGCGGAACTACCGTGGCGCCCCCCAGCGGAGTATGCAGCTGTCACACCACCTGTCGTGCTCGCCGGCTCCGTAGGGGATTCCTAGAGGAGAGGACGGAGGGAACCGTAGGAGAGGAGAGAGAGGGGGGAGGTGACGTGCATGCGCTGTGGGGGGTGTGGGACGCGGGAGCCGCTCCGTAGAGTAGAAGATTCATAGAGGAGAGAGGGGGAGAGGACGCGCATGCGCTGTGGGGATGTGGGACGCGGGCGCCGCTCCGTAGAGTAGATGATTCCTAGAGTAGAGAAATGGGGTGAGCGTAGTCGAGGGTAGAAGAGGGGACGCGCATGCGCTGTGGGCGGTGTGGGATGCGGGGGGCCGCTCCATAGAGTCGAGGATTCCTAGAGAGAAAGGGGTGAGCGTAGGAGAGAAAGGGGGGAGGGGACGCGCATGCGCTGTGGTGGTGTGAGACACGGTACGCGGGAAGGAGGGACGGACTAAGCCCCCTCCAAACACCTGCAAGCAAGATCAAGGAATGCGGTCAACCTGGGCGAAGAACACCACCTGCCTAGCCATTGCTAAGCAGCCTCTCTGTGCTCTCGGCCATGACTCTGATGACTGTCGTAGTGGTTGACGGCCTTCATATTACTACAGTGTTCTGGTTCGCATAATGGGTGCTTCCCTACTGCATGAAAGTGGCCGGACGCGGGACGGGAGACGCGGGAGGGAGGGACGGAGCCCCGAGCATAAGACGCTTCGCATCTAAAATGCGTACAAGCTCAAGGGAATCAAGGTATCACTTCAGAATGATTACTCACCAGTACACTAAAAGAAAGAAAATTTCTCTAGAACAGTGGAAGAAATGAAAAGCAACAGGTGAAGAAAGTTATTCTTCTGCATGACAAGCAGAGCATCGACGGTGAGCTCCTTACCTGGGATCAAATTAGCAACTCGAGAGTCGAAACGCACAGTCATCAAAAGAGAGCTAATAAAGAATGATGCCAACGGCTCTGTAACAAGGATCTAGGAATCATTGACAGAAATGTGCGTAGCATGCTAAATAAAACCGCAGATCTTGAAGCTGTACTTTAAATCACTCCCTCCACATAGTCGTGATTACAGAAACTTGGTTGCACGATGCCATTGATGACGCAGACATTTTTCCACCCTCGTATAATGTATTCCATCGTGATAGGCAGTCACGTGGAGGGGGAGTAGCTGCTCTGGTGAAAAATACTATATCTGCCTTTTTAACCAGCCAAATCGATAATCATGAAAGCGTCACAATAAAAGTGTCATGTTGGGGGGCGATCTCTTATGCTTTTTGCTTGGTATCGTGCACCCAACTCGCCTTCTGTATTTTTGCGTCAGCTATGTGAACACGTGGCTTCATTTAATAATGGAAAATATATTTTGGCTGGGAATTTAGTCTACCAGGTGTTGACTGGAATCAGCCGTTTTCTAACCATGAAATGAGCTCACATGTCGCATACCTGACTAATATAATACTTACGGCTGACGTCCAACAAGTATTTGATCATGATGAAACAAGCGCAATATGCACGAAGACTTAGAAAGGACACAGGACACACACTACCAACATTTTTTTTCTTTTTTTTTTTGAAGCGGAAGTGACACCTGTATTTTAGTGGTGTCCACAAAGAAAGGAAAATAAGAACTGATCTAATGACACGCATTTAACATCGGTGAAAGCACAACAGCAGGGCACGGGGGCATGATCAGCCCTGTCCGGATTCACAGACACCGGTGCTTACACCGATGTTAAATGCGTGTCATTAGATCAGTTCTTATTAAATTCGAAGCATTTCTTTGCGTACTGTAACCAATTTTGCGTTTCTATCTACGTATCTATCTATCTATCTAGCCGCCTACGTCTGGGTGCTCTCGTGATGGCCTCCTTAACTTGGGGTAGACCAAAATTTTATGGGAGGGTAAGAGGTATTGACGAATATGTCTGGCTGGTCGCGACATGATAACGTGAAAATCCCGTCGCGTACGTCGTCAAACTCATTTCTCCAGACGCGTGTGGCTCATACCCGTATACCACGGGCCGCGGAATGCGGGTATGCGCCACTGGACTTTGGCAATTTACATCTACCCAGGAACGGCGAGACAAGGCATTGGTAACTTAAATGCGAGAGCGTTAAGAGAAACTGACATCGGTTGACGCCAGGAATACAAAGAATAGAAATCAGAGTACCAGCAGGAATCGAACCCAAGCATTCTGCGTGGCAATCAAGCATTCTACCACAGAGCTACGTCAGGTGTCAAAACTGCTTTGGAAGAACACCCTATGCAGGCGTAATGTTGGTGAAACGTATATTGTGGTTGCAGTGCTGGCTATCTAATTTTATAAACATTACATACATACTCCTATGACGAAGGAGTCATGTCGGGTTAACGTCAGTTGAAAACTTAAGCGCCATCCACGGTAGTTGGTTTACGTAGCACTATCCAGGGCTGCCATCCTTGCAAGCACAAGCTCTACATATCAGCTTACGGCTTCTGGTGTTCGCATTACCCATGTTTCTGTTGGCATCGTTACAGAACTGTAAGCAACTGGTTATATGAAACATATGCGCCTGTTTAACTTGTCTGTGCGTGCAACATTTGTAGATATCTTTAGCGTCATTTCATAACGTTTCGCTCAATAAAAAAATTACAACCCAGTCACCTGATCTCCGGATGCTTCGCATAACATCGATTCCCATGGTACTTGGGATCTGCCTCATTCTTTTTTTTCTTTTCTTTGTGGATACCACTAAAATGCAGGTATCACTTCCTCTTCAAAAAAAATTGTTGGTAGTAAGCGCTCCGTCCTGTGTCCTTTCTAAGTCTTCGTGCATATTGCGCTTGTTTCATCATGAACCTATACCAACACGCCCAACTGGCAGTCATCCTTAAAGTAGCTGATCAGCCTACCCGCATTCAAGGCAACTGCGTTTCCAGGCTTGAACTTATTTTTATCAGCCGTTGTATTAAAGATTACTCTGTGTCTGTGCAGCCTGGTCTATCCGATCATGGTGCTTCTTTCGTGTTCTCTTGGAGCGTGCAAAATCCAGCCTGTCGTTTCAATAATGACCTAAGACTTTTCGCGGGCAAATGACGAAAGTGTCCTTGACTTTCTTGACTTGCACATCGGTAGCTTTCAACGCACAAATGCTACTGATCTTTGGGAATGGTTTAAACATTTGTGCAGATACTGCCTTGAAAACTTTGTTCCAAGCAAAATTTAAAAAAACACACCGTAAAAACCCTTGGATTTCAAGACGTATATTGCAGCTAAAAATAAAAATTAAAAGAGTTAAATGACAATGCGCCAGCAAGACCATAGTACAGAACAATCAGAAAATCCTAAACAAGCTCTTAGTAGCGCGAAGCAGCACTATTTTAATCACACGCTGCCTAGTTTGATTTCTGGTTCACCACAAAAGTTTTGGCAATTTTTTTCCAAAAGTAGGAAGTCGATCGACCGCATTGTACAGAATGACGTTGTCATCTTTGATAAACAAGACATTGCTGAAAGTTCAATGCCTATTTTTACGGTGTCTTTTCTAAACCTACTGAATCCTTACACCAGAATCATGCCAGTTGTGCTAAAAGAAAATCTTGCATCATTATCCGGTTTTATATCAACGTTACGAAACCTTAAGGCAAAACCATCGCCTGGCCCTGACAACATACCCAATCTTTTCCTTCGCCGATATGCTGAAATGCTTGGTCCATATCTAGTAGTTATTTTTAACAAATCATTGATGACAGATATCATTCCTGAAGACGGGAGGACGGCAAGAATTGTACCAGTGCTAAAGAAAGGCGAGTCCGCATTGCTAACGAATTATAGACCTTGCTGTAAGCTCCTTGAACATATTATCGCTACTTATATTACACAATTTCTTAATGATAACAGTGTACTGCCTCCATTTCAGCGTGGTTTTAAGAAAGGTCTTTCCACAGTAACTCAACTAACCACAATCATCCATAATTTTGCCTCTATTCTAGATAAATCAGGCCAGGTATACGTAATATTTGTGAGATTTTAGAAAGACTTTCGATCTTGTTTGCCACACAAAACTAATTTTAAATTTAAAAACCATAGGACTACCGCAGTTCATAGTTGCTTGGGTTTCCGCATACCTTACAAACCGCACACAGTTTGTAAGTATTGACAGTCATTTTTCACGAAATCTACCTGTTAACTCAGGAGTCCCACAAGGAAGCGTACTAGGCCCCCTTTTGTTTCTCATATACATCAATGACATTGTCCAGGTCATTAATGAACCAATTCAGATTAGACTTTTCGCAGATGATTGCTTACTTTTTAATGAAATGAAAAGTCCGTAACCTGCAAAACATACATATGTGGTGTCAGGAGTGGGAAATGCAACTTAACGCTGACAAAACGGTTTTCATGAATATGAGTAGAAAGAAAAACATTTTACATTTTCCGTATACTCTCCCTTCACAACAGCTAACGAAGGTCCCTGACTACAGATACCTCGGCGTCCCAATAACTAGTACACTCAGTTGGAAACCCCATATATCAAACATTTGCACATCCGCCTTCCGTAAGCTATGCTTTTTGCGACATAAGTTAAAACACACACCACCTGACGTCAAACTACTCGCATACTCATCGATTATAAGACCCAAGCACGAGTACGCATCCATTGTCCGGGACCCTCATACGAAAAAGAATGTCGAAGCATTGGAGATGATCCAACGAAAATCAGTTAGATTTATTTATTCTAAATACCGCCAAACAGACTCTCCGACTCAACAAATGAATCTTTAGGCATAAAATCATTGCAATTACGAAGAAACATTGACAGAATAAAATTTCTCTTTCGTTTCAAGAATCGTAAATTGCTACTTCCCCCTGAGCCCTACGTGACACCACTGGCGTCACGAACTACAATGCATCGACATAAAGAATCACTAACTCCATATAGCAAGAAAACGAACCTATTCAAGTTCACAGTTTTCCCGCGCACAATTACCAAGTGGAACTCGCTGCCAATATTATCAGTGCAAAGTATAAAAATAATCGAGTCTACAGGATTGAGTGAGTGAGTGAGTGAGTGAGTGAGTGAGTGAGTGAGTGAGTGAGTGAGTGAGTGAGTGAGTGAGTGAGTGAGTGAATAAACTTTATTACACGACCCGGCATGTTTGTGGTCCGGGCTAGACCGCACAGGTAGACACCAGGAGATCCTTGTCTCCCCATAGCCTCCCTGGCCTGCTGGATAGCCCATTTTTGGTCTTGGACCTCCGAGCTGAGCAGCACGAGCCGCCACCGCTCCCGGAGGGCCTCAGGAGAACTTGATAATTTGGGACATTCCCACAGCATATGTTTAAACGTAGCCCTGTCTATTGTGCATAGTTTACATTTATTGTCCGGGTATAGGTGTGGGTAGCTCCTGTGGAGCTGCACAGGGTTTGGGTAGGAGTGTGTTTGTAGCTGTCGGTATTCAGATGCTTGTTTCCTGTCGAGACTCGGGTGAGGTGCGGGAAACACGCGCCTTGCCTCTCTGTAGTGTTGTGTGTATTCTGTGTAGCTTGTAAATCGGTCTTTGTGTGATACGTCTGTGGCGCCAGGGATGTTCACCGAGGGGTCCGTTCGGGTTGCGCGGCGGGTTAATTCTCGCGACAACTCGTGGGCCATTTCGTTCGGATTGGAGGTATCAGTCTCTGTGTGCGCCGGGAACCATATTAGGTATTTGGGTTCATCTACTTTATTTAGTTCTTGGCTATTAACGAGGATTCTGAGAGCTTGTTGTAAAATCCGTCCTTGCGTGAAATTTCTGATAGCTACTTGCGAGTCGCTTAGTATGAATTTGTGTTTATTGGAGGTGATAGCCATGGCTATGGCTACCTCCTCAGCCTCCTCTATCTTGTTAGTTATGACAGTGCACGCGTTAATACATATGCCCGACGTGTCAATCGCGACAGCAGCGTGGGCCTTCTGTTCAGGGTACGGGCTAGCATCTACGAAAAGAGATTTACTGTTCGTGCCATGTGCTTTGAGCAGTGCTTTGGCTCTGTGTCTTCGGCGGTCCACGTTTATGATGGGGGGTCATGTTTTTCGGTATCGGGTTAGCGACGATCTTATCTCTGATTGTATTGGGGATGTCATGTTTGATGCCATGTCGTGCATGGTACATGATTCCTAATTTGTTCATGATACTTCTTCCCGTTTTGGTTGTAGTGAGCCGTTCAAGCTGGGATATGCACTGAGCTTCCGCTATCTCTTCAAGTGTATTATGTACTCCTAGCTGAAGAAGTAGGTCTGTGCTCGCATACTCTGGTATTCCTAGCCCTTGTTTGTAGGCCTTCCGGATAAGCGCATTTATTTTGTTGGTTTCTGCTTTTTGCCAGTTGTGGTATGCTGCTACATACGTAATGTGGCTGATTACGAAGGCCTGTATCAGACGGACTACGTGGGCTTCTTTCATGCCTCGATGTTTATTTGTGACCCTGCGAATGAGTCTCATCGCATTCGTGACTTTGGCATTTAGTCTGCGTATGGTATCGCCGTTGGTGCCCGTTAGCCTCGATGACTAATCCGAGTACCCGTATTTTTGGGACTATCGGTATGGTTGTGCCTTCCTGTGTATGAATCCTAATTTCCTCGTATTGCCGCTTGTTTTCCTGTGACTTAGGTGGTCTACCTCTGATTGCTGGCCTGTAGAGAAGAAGTTCAGATTTCTCCGGTGAGCATTTGAGTCCTGTACCTTCCAGGTATCGCTCAACTGTTCCTATTGCCTCCTGCAGTCTCTGTTCGATGTAGCCGTCGCTGCCATCACTGACCCATATTGTGATGTCATCCGCGTATATAGAGTGATATATTCCTGGGATTTTATCTAGCTCCTTCGGTAGCCCGATCATGATTAGATTAAAGAGCATTGGTGATATTACGGAGCCCTGTGGTGTGCCTACGCAGCCCAATTCTTGGAGATCAGATGTAAGGCCTCCCAAGCTGATTCTTGTTTTTCTGTTGGTTAGGAAGTTCCTGACATAATTGTAGGCTCGCTCACCCATGTTTAAGCTTGATATGCGGCTGAGAATTGTTTCATGTGCCGCATTGTGAAATGCTTTCTTGAGATCCAGGCCGAGTATGGCGCGTGTGGATCTTGTGGGGTAGTCTATTATTTGGTGTTTAATCTGTATCATGGCGTCTTGGGTGGATAGGTGACGACGGAAGCCGATCATCGTGTCTGGGTAGTGGTCACCGTCCTCAAGATAGTTGTTGGCTCGATTTAGGAATGCGTGCTCCATTAGTTTGGCTTACGCATGACGTTAATGAGATCGGTCTTAGATTTAGCTTGTTAATTGGCTTGCCTGGCTTCGGTATAAGGATTGTCCTAGCCTCTTTCCACGCTTCGGGTATTGCCCCTTCTGTCCAGCATTTGTTGATATATCCAGTTAGAAATTCTATGGATTCCTTATCTAGGTTACGTAATGTTCGGTTGGTGACTCCATCTGGTCCCGGTGCTGATTTTACATTTAATTTGTGGAGCACCGCTCTAATTTCCGCTGCGGAAAAGCTTTGGTCCATTTTGGGGTTTGCTTCGCCTGTATAGTCTTTATGTTGTAGTGGCGGCGATTTTGGGATGTAGATGTTTTGTAGATCTGTCATAAGTTGTTCCTCTTTTCCTTCGTGTTCTCGCGTGAGACGACGAATAGTGTGTCTCTGTTCAGTTTTGGTTTTGGTGGGGTCTAAGAGAAACCTTAGCAGCTTCCACGTTTGTGAAGTTCCCATGTGGTTGCCCACGTCCTTGCAAATCTCCTCCCATTGTTGCTCACATAGCTGCCTGCAGTGACTTTCAATGTCTTTGTTGAGCTATGCAATCTTTTTCCGGATTGTTATATTGTGTCTTTGCTTCCGCCATTTGTGTTGTAGCGCTTCTTTCGTCCGCCACAGGTGTATTAATCTGTTATCAATGCGCTCCGCTGGGATATCTGTTTCTATTTCCTGTGTGGCTTTCCTAACGCTGTCTATTATACTCTCGCACCATTTCTGGATATCGTTAGGGGGTTCGATAATCTCTTTTCTGATCTCCCGGAAATTTATCCCAATCAACTAGATGTGTTGTATTACGCATGGCCGTTACACATTCGCTATTTGTGAATGGTAGGTGCGTTTTGAGTATTCTGTGGTCGCTGCCTAGGTCATCGAATGTGTTGTGCCATGTAGCCCCCGGGGCATTCTTGGTTATTGTAAGATCCGGTGTGGTGTCTCTCTGGGTGCTTGTGCCTATGCGTGTGTGTGCATGCGGGTCTGTTATCAGAGTAAGCTGTTCGGTCTTGTATGCTCTGCCATAAACGTTTCCCTTTGGGAGTGGTGAAGCCATATCCCCATGCTTCGGTTTGGGGCGTTGAAGTCCCCAGCTATGATGAGCGGGGCGCTGCCAGCTAACATCACGGCCTTCCTAAATAGAGAGTGAAATTGCTGTCTACGATTTGACGGACTGCTATATACGTTAAGAATGAATGTGCTGCTCCCTTTTGTTTTCCTAGAAAGAAGTTCTGTCATTATATGGTTGTATCCAGTTTCTATAGTATGAGATCTGACCGTAATCTCCCTTCACACTAGTGTAGTAAGAGTTTTGTTTTCTTCTTCTCGCTCGGAGCTGACGGATTGGTAGCCCGGTAGTGTGGCGAGGCCATACGTTTCTTGAAGTAGAATAACATCTGGCTTGTTACCCTGTCGGATGTATTGTTGGATGACGGATTTCTTAGCCCTGAATCCTCTACAATTCCATTGCCATATACGGAGTTGTCCTTTACCGCGCCTGACCATTGCCGTTTGCTGTTTGTGTATGGGGGGGTGAATATAGCTGGGTGGATGATGGGGGGTTGGCGGTTTTGTGGCGGTTGCCTGTTGGGAATATGGTGCCTGCGGGTGTTGGTGAGCGTTCCCTGCTGCGCCCTCAAATTCTGGTGCTGTTGTTTGCGCTTTGTGTCCTCGTTCCAGCATTTCGACCCTGGCTGCGAGTGTCGTCAGATCAACAGACGTCTTAGCGGTGGTTTCCAGGATCGATTGGAACGCGGTTAATAATTGGTCAACTTTTTTCTCAATGTTATCTAGCCTTGTTTGTTGCGATATGCTTTCTTGTTTAGTGTTTGGGGGGCTCTGTAGTTTGCTGCGTTTTGGCCTTTCGTTTTAATGGAGGGGTGGTTACATCCATGCGATCGTCGGCTATGGGTGTTTCCTCCTGCACTACAGCAGTAGTGATAGTAGGACTTGTGGGTTTTGCGCATGCGCGTTCCTTAGTGAGTAGTTCTATTTGAGCTTGCATCTGTGCTATTATTTCTTTCATTCGTCTGTTTTCATCTTTACGCCGTTCTAGCTCCTTGACTGTTGCTGTTATTGCTAGCGTTGCTATTTGTAACCTCCTGAGTTCCCTCCGGTCGCGAGCCGCGTGCTTTATCTGCCCAGCTCACCTTGTTTGGTGGTGTCTTAGACGCCGATGCGGAGCTGGAACTGGGCCGGGAGCTTTCAGGGCTGGGGTTCCTTGAACCGGACTGGGATCTTGTTTGTTGTCGTTTTCCGGGTCTAGATGTCGAGCGCTGGCGTGGACGTCCTCTTGATGGAGATAAGCCTTGCGTTCGATGTTCTTGTATTCTAGCCCATTGTCTCTGTTTTACGATGTAAGGCTTCTTGAACTTGGCCGTGCAACTTTTGTCGGCTGTAGCGTGGTCCTGTCCGCAGATTTGACATTTAGGGTCGCATCTGTGGTCATCTTCAGGGTTGTGAATTCCGCAACCCGGACAGAGTTTATCTTCGGGGTTGGGGCACACATCACCTCTATGTCCCAGTCTGTTGCATTGCTTGCAGTAGTCGATTTGCTTGCGGTATAGCGCACACGGTATAATTACTCCATCATAGCACACACTGGAGGGTACCTTGTTACCACTGAAGAGCACAATGACCGTTGTAGTATTCCCCAGTCGTTTAGCCGTGATGATGCTGTGGTTTCTTTCAGTGACAAGGGCCGCCCTAATGCTGCCAGGCGTTTCTTCTAGTGGAATTCCTCTGATGATTCCCTTGGCTGTATCTTCTGGTGCTGTTTCATACGCTGCCACTTCATGTTCTTTGCCGCGTATAAGTATTTTCCTGATTTTTCTGTACTGGTCCGCTCGGTCGGGATCTGGTGTGCTTACTACCATGATGTTCTGTGTCTTGTTGGGGCATATTACGTCGAATTGCCTGACTTCCGGTGGTGTAGCCGCAGCTTCATGTATGCCTCTGGTTATATCCGTTGGGCCGAGTGCGGCTACGCATAGGCCTCCTCTGGGTCGGATGACAACTTTGTAGTCTCCCGCCGGTAGCTTTGGCATTCTGCTCGCTTTTTCGATGCGATTGATCCGTCTTTCCTGCGTTTTGGCATGCATGTTACCCGAGCTGGGTTCTACCTTGTTGTTAGCACCATGGCTGCTGCCAGCGTCGCCGGCCGATCCGTGTCCGGGCTTTCGCCGGCGTCCGTGTTGTACGGTGTGCCAGCCTTCTTCACTATTCGTCGTGGCTGGCGATTCGTCATCATCTTGTTCTACATCCATCGTCCTCACATCGGCGTCGGTGTCCTGCGCGGCGCCTCCCGACGCGGCGGATTCCATTGGGTTTATACCGGCGGCGCCCTGAGGGACGCGGCCTGCTCCGCTGGGCTTAGCAGCGTCGCTCGTGGCGTGCACCGAGAAAAGGCAGTAAGAAGACGAAAAAGCGTTGGCCCACCTTTTCTGTGGTATCCTGAGATTCCGGATGACGAGATGAATCCTTTGATATCACTCTGAAGAATGTGCGTGGTGATTTTCACTGCGAAATCGTTCATCAAAGCAGGAGCCGACGTGAAGCGCGTCTGCACTCGTCGGCGCTCGCAGCGTCCTCCCCTACAGGATTGATGTTAGATTATTTTACTTATCTTCCTTTTTTGTTTGAATATTGCTTTTTTTCTTTCCCTTACACTTTTTGAGATGTTCATGGTGTTATTTGTTTCGTGCTTTGCTGTAGAAATTAGACACTGTCTTTCTTTTGTTTTGTTTTTAACACGAAAGTGTTTTATGCCGGGGTTCACCAAGATTTGAGTGACGTATTTTTCGTCACGCAAATGACGTCACAAAATACGCATGATCAGAAGACAAAGAAAAAAGTTCCGTCAACGGGAGTTGAACCTACGACCTATTGATCAGCTACAATAGATGCCGGGCATGTTATCCACTGTGCCACGGTCACTTTTTTTCTCTTTATTGCAATGTTAATACATTATATACATATACACATGTGCCACACATCACCCACCAGCTTGCGTGAGGCTGGCTGCATTCACTTATGCACTTTTAACTGTTTCAATGTATCTAATACACAAAGCATTTCTTCACTTGCCCCTCGGTGCTCCAGCACTTCTCTGAGTTTCGTAACCTGTTCAACAAAATAGCCATTAACCGATCGCGCTTGGGGTTCAGCATTTCGTATATCCATACGTGATCTCCATATGCTATAAAGGCCTAGAAGCGTAAAGAGGTCATACGGGACACTATTTCCTCGAACAGGCAGAAAACAAATACCGTAGGCGTCAATTGGTAGCTCCTTCTTCAATGTTCTCTGCAGGACATCCCAATAAAACACAGCATCCCAACAGCCAATAAAAACATGTTCTACAGTTTCCGGTTTGTTACACGGCACAAACATACCTCGTTCTTCAAGCTATGTTTTCACAGGTAGTGTGCCTGTGTGAAGTTCAAAGAAAAACTGCAGAAAGGTTGTAAGGCGGGCTAGTTGGTATAGATTTATATTGTTTGTGTCCTCTTTCTGTGTCCCGTCAGTTTGCGCTGCCAATATTTCAATATAAATCAAAGAAAAACGTTTTAACCCCAGGCGGAACTAACATCTTTTTGACGCGCTTCAGGACATCGCTTCCCGATACCTCCCCGTAAATGGTTCTGTATAGCGGGGCTGGAAAAACTGTCTACCAGGTCTTTTCGAAGGCGCTTGTTGGGAACGTTGCTTAAGTATTCAATTGAAAATCTACTTATAAGAAACCAATAGGAATAGACCACCTCGCATAAGTAGCGGGATACTTTATACGAACCGCTGTTCATGGTGGAGACAACAAATTCTGGTATAGCTCCCGGTAACATGACCTGAATTATTGTACGGATGAAAGGGTCTTGTTGACCTCTTAAGAATGAAAATCTACTGATGACCTGTTTCAAGAAAACATGACTTAACCCCAACGCACCGACTCTGACCTTACGGAAAAGATTAGTCCGAGATGTTCGCTCGTATTTAGAATTCCAGACAAATGTTGCAAAGATGCTATGAAAACGCTGAATGTTACTTCTTGTGCAGTAGAGAACCTGGAGAACGTACCATATTTTAGCTGCCAAAAAAACGTTACATACCGTGGATCTTGCAAATATTGACCAATCACGCCCTACCCCAACATAAAGTCTTTGTGCTCATTTCATCCGCTTTATCTCTCCAAAACTGCGTATTTTCCCTATATCTACCTAGTGGTACCCCTAGGTATTTGTTGGGTACAGTGCTCCACTGCAGTTTCTCAAAACAGTGGGTGTCTGCTGCCAGGAACCATGCCATAATCCAAAACTTTTGTCTCTGTTCAATAAACTG
The DNA here is from genome assembly GCA_030522465.1 of Rhipicephalus appendiculatus. Taxonomy (NCBI): domain Eukaryota; kingdom Metazoa; phylum Arthropoda; class Arachnida; order Ixodida; family Ixodidae; genus Rhipicephalus; species Rhipicephalus appendiculatus. The sequence continues at coordinate 29,133 of JALIZH010022012.1, read as the reverse complement.
CCAGTTCGGTCGCAAAAACTCTGCGTGATCTGCAGAGCTGTTCTCACACTTTCGTTGTCAGTACATATAAATGCAACATCATCAGCATAGGCGAGCACTCGTACATCACAGGATTGCAGCCTGAAACCTGTTATTTGATCGCTGTTAATGATTTTCCTACACAGAGGCTTTAAACAAAGCAAACAGCAATGGTGACATTGGGCATCCCTGTCTTACAGACGAGCGAACATCAATGCGTTGTGTAAGTTCCCCATTTACAACCAAACTGGTGGTACAGTTTTGATATGCCATTCTAACTCCTTCACATAGAGTGGAACACAGGCCAGCATGTTCTAATATATCAAAAAGTGTGACATGACATACCATATCAAAGGCTTTTGAAAAATCAACTTGTATCATCGCTGCTCTTCCTGACTAGCATCGCAGTATTCTAGAATACTGCTCGCTACATGAATGTTTGTAAATATACTTCTACCTCTTATTCCACAAGTCTGGTGTGGCCCTACTAAATCTGTAATAACGCTTTGCATCCTGCTAGCCAAGACTTTCATAAAAATTTTGTGATCCACATTTGTTAAAGTTGTAGGTCTATGTCCTTTCACTGTTTTACGCTGTGCTTCATCAGTAGACTTCGCAATCAGCACCGTGTGTGCCCACGCAAAAGAAGGTGGTAAGCGCCCTCTTCGAAAAGCCTCAACAAATACTTGTTGCAGAATTAAGGCAAAGTGCGGCTTAAATGCCTTATAAAAGGCAGCTGTTAAGCCGTCTGGACCGGGAGACTTTCCGGGTTTCAGGTCATCAATAGCTTTCTCGAACTTCTTTCACGGTAATTTCTCTTTCTAGTAAATCCGTTTGTTCGCTTTCCAATTGTAGTATTTCAGGCAAGAAATCCTGCCGGAAGTTTGGATTGCAGGGTTTGCGCAAAGCAAAGAGTTCTCCATAGTAATCTACGAACGCTAGTTTAATCGCGTTTCGGTCCCTCGCGACAGCGCCAGCATACTCTATTTCACCTATTTCATTGCAACGTGCATAAGTCTTCTCGTCTGAGAGGGCACGCTTGGTTGGCATTTCTCCTACAAGTAGTTTCTCAGATCGAGCTCGAACCATTGCACCGTTGTATTTTTCGTGTTCTATAGCTTGCAATTTTATTTTGGTTTCTCTTATTTCGCTTATGAACAACCCAGGACTATTTGTTTCTTCTAGTGTTAAAGTTTATAGATGGGATCGCAAGCATCTTTCTTCCCTGCTCATCAAATACTTTATTTGGCACGCTCTTTCTATTGCTTTAAATTTAATGCACTGTTTGAAGCTTTCCCATTCTTCGAACTTGTCCTGCTCCCTTTGTTTAACCAAACGTTTGATTTTACTCTTCAAGTGGTCGAGAAAGTCCTCATCATTTAATAGGTTTTCATTAAACTTCCAAAGCTCCCATTCAACTTTCTTTTTGGTCTTGGACCCTATCTCGAATATGGCCAAACTACGGTCACTAAACGATATTTCGTTTCACCATGTAGTTTCTGCAACTGAACGCTAGTTCCGAAGTCACGTAAGCTCGGTCGAGCCGAGCATGACTGCTACCTTGAAAATGAGTAAAGTGTCAGCGTTTTCCACCGACAGCTGTATAAGCCACATCAATCATAGGTACATTGCCAATTAGATCCCTTAAGTACACCGAACTGGCATCACTTACGCGTGATTCTGAAGAACGGTCATCAGCTTCAAAAACACAAAGTCACCAAGCAGTATCATTGCTCTATCACAGTCTAACATATGAGAGATATTTTGAAAGAACTGCAAACGTTCCTTTGGCAACGTAGGTGCATCAACACACACCACACGGAATGCACACCCAGCAAACTTGAAATCACACATCACAAATCTACCGCGGTCGCAGGACACCACTTTTAGATGTGAAGCATCTTATGGCGAAGCTTAATCCGGTGGTGGTGTGCGGCGTGACCACCCCTTACTGCGCATGCGCAAACCCTTTCAAAAAAAATAAAAATAAAAACCTCCTCTCCCCCCCCCTCTCTCTCTCCTCTAGGCATCCCTCCCCGCGGCAACCACACCCTCACTGCGCATGCGCCTTCCCTCCTCTCTCCTTCTACGCTCCCCCCTCTCTCCTCTAGGCATCCCAGCCCACGGTGTCATTAAGTCATGCATATCCACACTCCCACTGCGCATGCGCGTCCCCCCCTCTCTCTCCTACGCTCTCCCCTCTAGGCATCCCTGCCTGCGGCGCCCACACTCTAACTGCGCATGCGCGTCCCCCCTCTCTCTCCTCTCTTACGCTCCCCCGCCCTCTCTCGCCTCGCGAGGCCGACGCAGGCAGCGTCTGCTAGCGAGTTTCTTGGTTGACAAAACCGACTGCTCGCGCTGCACAACCGTTCACTGGCCACCCCGTATATATGGCAATGGATCTTGACCTCCATGCTGGTGCCGGTGGGAGATTTCTCCTGTGCGTTGTTGAACAATAAAAATTTTCGCAGCGTGCGCGTTAACTAAAAGCGGACTGCGGGTCTCTGTGTCCACTCGGAGTCTTCTGTCTCTCATTGCCCATTAGCAGCGATTGGCATGTTCCAGTAGAAAACACCGCTCCATCACTGCGTGCTTTGCGCCTCCCCAGTTTTCTCTCCTGCGCAACGCTCCGATGAGCGCCAGCGTCAACGCCGCCGCCAGTGTAAGCGTTAGCGCCCGCTGCTTCACATCTACACATGGTTCCCTTTAGCGGGAGATGGTGTAATTTTTTTCTACTGCAATGCCGATTGAATTCTTCAGTAGGAGACAACATCCTGCAGAGGAACCAACCGCATGACTCACGCACACGGAGTAATAGATACGGAAAGGTGCAAGCATGCTGTCAGTATGACTCTCACTCTCCGGCTTAGTTTCTTGAACCATGAGCCCATCCAGGTCCAGGTCATGCGCCAGACGCTTCAGCTGATACTGCCTGCGTCTCGCGCCTAATCCTCGAACATTCAGAGTAGCCACGCGTAGGGGTACATTAGGCGCCGCCATTTGCGTTTTGAAAGGACGCCGGGAGCCTAGCGCTTACTGGCGGGGCTGACAGCCTGCATTCTTCACTGGTCAGAGCAGCTGCCGCGGGTTAGCGACGCTGCTCGGGTGCGGGGAACGTACTTCCCCTTCTTTCCAGTTGCCTTCTTCCATTCGCATTCAAGCTGCCGCTGCTCGCGCGCGGTATTCACGTCATCCTCCTCACGGCGTCTCTTTACAAGTGCTGGGTCCACATTCATTTTCACAAACGCGCCTTCGTCTCCTCCAAAGCTATCTTCCTCGATTTTATCTCTGAGGGCTCTTTTTATTTGTTCAGGCGCGTCTACTGAAGTATCGCCTTCCTCCTTTGCGTTATCGTCTTCTTTGACTGATGCGTCCCGTTGCGCTGCTCGCGAACGCACCATCGAACGCGCCGCCGGCAGCTTCTCCGAAGGCGCAGTGACCACAGGTGTAGCACTGTCCATTTCCGGGCGTCGGTTTTCGGCCTCCTGCGGCGCCGCTAGCGTTCCCGTTGCGCAATCACTGCCCTGGCTAGCTTCGATAATTTCTTGGGTTGATGGTGAAGCCGCCTCTTCCGCTTCTACTTCATCCATTAAGTCATGCATATCCTGTCGTTCACATACTGTGCATGCTTGAAAAACAAGCCTTTTATATCTATCACTGTCCTCTCACAGTGCTCATGCTAAAGTGAAGTAATGCATTAGGGCCTTGAAATGCACGATTAGTTCTTTCAAAGCGTCGTTTCTACGCGTCCGTCCCATTCGGCGCGTTTCGAATAGGAAAAGTGCAGTATTGTCGACGCCTTAACACACTGCCAGGTAGCGACCTTACCCCTATCATCGGCGTCGCTCATAGCATCCGTCCATACCAGATATAATTCCGGGACACGCGAGTGCTTCGCGTGGCCGTAAAGCGTTCCGAACTGAAGCCCGCCCCGCGAAAAATCGCAGCCGGCCAACGGGGAAGAAAAGACGTGCGTTGCGTCTCCCTCTGGTCGGGCAGCGTGGTTAAATAACTAACATGCCGCTAGTAGGCGACCTTAGCACAAGTTCGGCGTCCAATCAGTGAAGCTCTTCTGGCTGTCACACCGCTTTCTGTGATTCCGCTCTCACCGTACAGCTACCACAAGCATCTATGACCACAAGGGTTTGTTTAATCATTGATGATGAAGGTTAGTCGTCGGGATACAGAGGTATCACCAAGCGTCAACGTGGATGCATACACGTTAAACGGTGCTATAACTGTCAAACACCAACAGACATTGTGCAAGCTCTCTTATAAAAATCTACAGTAAATATTCAACTACTTTTGTGAGGACAGGTTTCACTTTCGTGTTATATACCGATTTCTATGAAGGAGGGATCAACCATGTTTTTCCTTTCAATGCACTGTATGTAAATGTGTCTATGTATTGCCTTTTCGAGTACACTTTTGCCCCTCCTGCTAGGGCCCAAGTCAGGCCTGCAGTATCTTGCAAATAAAAAAAAATTCGCCATCTCCCGCTAAAGGGAAGCATGTGTGGATACGAAGCAGCGGAAAGATGGATAGCTTGAGCGGGAATTTTATTGAAAGGATAAATGAGAATGTATAAGAGAAGACGGAGAATGTGGTGGTTGAATGTTTATTTAGGGAACGTGTGTGATTCCTTGCGTCGGTGCACGGGGCGCTTTGAAGACGATGGCCTTGTGATCGGTGCAGTGTAGCGTCAGGGGTTGCTTTTGAATAGTTTTCATTGTGAAGTTTGCGAAGATGAGGTCTATGCACGTTCCCCTTATGGTTGAGCGGGAGAAACGTCGAGCGGGAGAACTTGAGCGGGAGAAACGTCGCCGCTCTCGTTTCGCGGCAGCGGCCCGGGCGCTCATCGCGGCACTTAACAGGAGAGAGAATGACGCGCGCTCCGTCCTTTTTATACCGCGGAACTACCTTGGTGCCCCCCAGCGGGGTATGCAACTGTCGCACCACCTGTTGCGCGCCGCTCCGTAGAGGATTCCTAGAGCAGAGAACGGGGGGGGAACCATAGGAGAGGAGAGAGAGAGAGGGGACGCGCATGCGCTGTGGGACGCGGGAGCCGCTCCGTAGAGTAGATGATTCCTACACTAGAAAAAGCGGGTGAGCGTAGGAGAGAGAATGCGCATGCGCTGTGGGGATGTCGGACGCGGGCGCCGCTCCCTAGAGTAGAGGATTCCTACAGCAGAGAAAGGGGCTGAGCGTAGGAGAGAGAGGGAGAGGACGCGCATGCGCTGTGGGACGCGGGCGCCGCTCCATGGAGTAGACGATTCCTACAGTAGAGAAAGGGGGTGATCGTAGGAGAGGAGAGATAGGGGGAGGGGATGCGCATCCGCTGTCGTGGCGTGGGAGCCACTCCATAGAGTAGATGATTCCTAGAGGAGAGAAAGGGGGTGAGCTTAGGAGAGGAGGGAAAGGGGGGACGAGACGCGCATGCGCTGTGGTGGTGGGGGGACGCGAGAAGCAGGGACGGACATAAGATGCTTCGCATCTAATAAATACATAAATAAACAAATAAATAAATCAATAAGGAAGACCCCCCGCGCATGCGTGCCGCCGCTCCGTCACTAATCAAGCATCGAATCAAACAATCTATTCTCGCTATTGAACAAACATACCGAAATGTCGCTAATTCATTCCGTGCCTTTGCTCTTGATATGCTAGGCTTCCAGTGACTCGTCCTCGGTGCGGTCTCCCAAAAAGAACGAATTCCCCATCTCCCGCTAAAGGGAACCATGTGTGGATGCGAAGCAGCGGGGAGATAATTAGCTTGAGCGGGAGGAACGTCGCCGCTCTCATTTCACGGCAGCGGTCCGGGCGCTCATCGCGGCGCTCCAAAGGAGAGAGAATGAGGCGCGCGCACTCCGTCATTTTCATACCGCGGAACTACCGTGGCGCCCCCCAGAGCACAGAGGGGGGCTTTTTCCGTCCCTCCTTCCCGCGTCCCACACCACCACAGCGCATGTGCGTCCCCTCCCCCCTCTCTCTCCTACGCTCACCCCTTTTCTCTCCTCTAGGAATCCTCTACTCTACGGAGCGGCCCCCCGCATGCCACACCCCCCACAGCGCATGCGCGTCCCCTCCCCTGTCCTCTCCTACGCTCACCCCCCTTCCTCTACTCTAGGAATCATCTACTCTACGGAGCGGCGCCCGCGTCCCATATCCCCACAGCGCATGCGCGTCCTCTCCCCCTCTCTCCTCTTGAAATCATCTACTATTGTAACAAAACAGCTAGTTGGGCGAGTTGGTGCGTATTCATATTTGAAGATAAACAGCGCACTGAAAAAACGAAGACAAGAAGAGAAGGGATCGACACACACAGCGCTGCAGCGCTGTGTGTGTCGATCCCTTCTCTTCTTGTCTTCGTTTTAAATGCGAAGCATTTCTTAGCGAACTTCGGCCACTTTGAGCGTATCTATCTATCTATCTATCTAGCTATCTATCTAGCCGCCTACGACTTTGTGCTCTCCTGGCCGTATCGTTAATGGGATTTATACCAAATTTGGTATGGCATAACATGACTGTATGACGAACATAAATGGCTGCTCATATCCATGAAAATCATGACTGACTTTCCATGAAAAGTATGATTCACATGCCACGCTCGTGGCGCGCTCGCGGCCGTTTCGTTAGCTTTACATACACCAAATTTAGGATTGAGTGACATGACTGTATGACGAACCTAAATGACAAGTGTTAATAGGAAAATCATGACTTCATGAGCGACATGACGCATTCCACGCTCATAGCGCGCTCGCGGCCGTTTCGTTAGCTTGATATACACCAAATTTGCTATTGAGTGACATGACTGTATGACGAACATAAATGACAAGTGGTAATATGGAAATCATGACTTGTCATGTGCGACATGACTTGCATGCCAAACTCATGGCGTGCTCGCGGCCGTTTCGTTAGCTTGATATACACCAGTTTGGTATTGAGTGACGTGACTGTATGACGAACATAAATGACAAGTGGTAATATGGAAATCATGACTTGTCATGTGCGACATGACTTGCATGCCACGCTCATGGCGTGCTCGCGGCCGTTTCGTTAGCTTGATATACACCAGTTTGGTATTGAGTGACATGACTGTATGACGAACATAAATGACAAGTGGTAATATGTAAATCATGACATGTCATGAGCGACATGACTTGCATTCCACGCTCATGGCGCGCTCGCGGCCCGTTCGTTAGCTTGATGTACACCAAATTTGGTATTGAGTGACATGACTGCATAACGAACATAAGTGGTAGGTGGCAGGGGCGTAGCCAGAAATTTTTTTCGGGGGGGGGGCACCTCCTTGATATCGGGGAGGGCACCTCCTTGAAATGGACATTTTTCTCTGTGTGCCATGGCGAAAAAAATTTCGGGGGGGGGGGGGGGCACGTGCCCGGTGTGCCACCCCCTGGCTACGCCACTGGTAGGTGGTAACACGAAAATCTTGGCGTGCATGTCATCTACAATGCCATTTACATGCCACGCTCATGGTGCGCTTGCGTCCAGTTCGCTAGCTTGACATACACCAAAATTGGTATATCGCGGCGTGACTGTATGACGAACACAAATGACAGGTCGTAACATGTATAACATGACACGCAAATTATGTAAAGTATGATTTGGTCCTTCCTGGCTGCTTCGCATTACATCGATTCCCACAGTGCGTGGGATCTGCCGGCTTTTTTTCAGTGCGCTGTTAATCTTCAAATATGAATCATCTACTCTACGGAGCGGCTCCCGCGTCCCACACCCCCACAGCGCATGCACGTCCCCTCCCCCCTCTCTCTCCTCTCCTACGGTTCCCCCCTGTCCTTTCCTCTAGGAATCATCTCCGGAGCGGAGCGCACGACAGCTGGTGTGACAGCTGCATACTCCACTGGGGGGCGCCACGGTAGTTCCGCGGTATGAAAATGACGGAGCGCGCGCGCCTCATTCTCTCTCCTGTGCAGGTTGTGGGGCGCGGGAAGGAGGGACGGACAAAGCCCCCCGCAAGCACATGCAAGCAAGATCAAGGAATGGAGTCTACGCGGGCGACAGACACCACCGGTAGTGCGTGTTATTAGATGCGAAGCATCTTATGCTCGGGGCTATGGCTGTCCCTCCCGCGTCCCGCGTCCGGCCACTTTCATGAAGTAGGGAAGCATCCGTTATGCGAACCAGAACACTGTAGTAATATGAAGGCCGTCAACCCTATCACAGTCATCAGAGTCATGGCCGAGAGCACAGAGAGGCTGCTTAGCGATGGCCAGGCAGGTGATGTCTGTCGCCCAGGTGCCCCATTCCTTGATCTTGCTTGCATGTGCTTGCGGGGGGCTTTGTCCCTCCTTCCCGCGTTCCACACTCCCTCTCTGCTCTCCTACGCTCCCCCTTTCTCTCCTCTAGGAATCCTCTACTCTACAGCAGCGCATGCGCGTGGGACGCAGGCACCACCTGCCTAGCCATTGCTAAGCAGCCACTCTGTGCTCTCAGCCATGACCGCTGTGGGACGCAGGCACCACTTGCCTAGCGATTGCTAAGCAGCCACTCTGTGGTCTGTGGCATGACTCTGTTGACTGTGGTAGTGGTTGACGCCCTTATTGTACTACAGTGTTCTGGTTCGCAAAGTGGGTGCTTCCCTACTTCATGAAAGTGACCGGACGCGGGACGGACAGACCCCCGAGCGTAAGATGCTTCGCATTTAAATGTAATACGCATTTGCCGGTCCATTGCACGGCCTGCATATGTGCACCGCGGCTGCACAAGATTAAGATTCTGGGTAGAGGCGCTGATACCTTAGCCAGAGAGTTACTGGAAGCCTATCATATCAAGAGCAAAGGCACGGAATGTATTAGCGACACTTCGGTATGTTTGTTCAATAGCGAGTATAAATTGTTTGATTCGATGCTTGATTAGTGAAGCAGCGGCGGCACGCATGCGCGGGGGTGGTCTTTCCGAGCTATTTTACCGAAATAAAGTGAGTTGATGTTTCGCGCTCGCCCTGTGCACTTTTCTTCTGTTCTCAGTATCCCTTTCTTTTCTACATTTGTGCTAAAAATCGCGTCTATGATACAACACCAACTCGCCCAACAGGACGTTTTATTTAGCCTTTTAGGCTTGTGATGAGAAACGTACTAACTTGGTCAGTCCGAAATAATTTTGTGTTGCAGATTCGTGGAACAATTCGAAAATGAAAGTCATTAATGTGTCAGTTTATAGTATTCTTTTTCTTATATTGGCAGGAAATGAATCTCGTTTTGCAGAGGGTGACAAATGCATGACATTAAGAACTCTTTTCTTTTTTGCAGCCGCCAAATCGGAGCAAAAATTGGGAAAGGCCACTGCCATGTACTATGACTAAAGGAGTGTGCATCGATGTGTTCTTGTACCAGGCATTTGTATCTGACTTGCTGTAAGCATTGTATAAGTAACATGAGAGTCCCTCAATGCTTTTCTGATTACGAAACTTCGGTCTTAGTTATATACAGAGCCAGCGCTCTCCGCTAGAGGCATAACTTAGCAGGAGAGGGCACGCGAGCGCTGCGGCCGCTGTGGTTGTGCGTGATTCAGCCTCGATATTCTAGCTTTCTAAGCATCCGCGGCAGTTTATTTAGGAGCACCAGACTTCTTTTAACACTGAACATACGTAAATGAGTACCTGGACACGTCGTAAGTCTTGGAATGACCACTTAGGCGAAAATAATATGAGTTCGAAACATGCAGCTCTTGGCGGTTTCAGTTAAAAGAAACAAAAATTCCGGGTTTAACCTGGCATAGCCATCACGATTATGAGGCACGGCGGAGTGGCAGACTCCGGATTAATTTTCGATCATCTAAGGCATTTTCATATGCAGCTTTTTCTGGACACCAGCGGTTTAGTTCACGTGAACGGCACCACGCGGCGTATCGACCTTAAGGAATTCAAAAGTCCCGCCATGACGTATGCAGCGACGCGGCACTAAATAAAGCAGAATAAAAGAAATGGTACGCATGCCCCGAGACTGTCGCTTCACATTCAGTGCACAGAAAAGAAAGCGCTGTGTGTGGGCGTTATCTCGGCGGTGATGACTGGCAATGAATCGACAGTTCTTCCATACGTGCCGTGCCAGAAATCTCGCAGCATTCCGCACGAAATGACTGGCCGTGATAGACGCACACGCGATGCATCAAGAGAATCATGTTTTTTTTAATTTGTTCTTTTTTTTTAGTTTCTGCGCTGCCGTAGCGGTGGGATATTGGAGCAGCATGCTGCTTACCGAGTTTCTTCTTGAGCTAGCGTGAAAGCATTATACTTGGGTATGAATAGGATATTGTGGTTGTATAATAACCAAATTTCTTTGGTGCACTTAGGTGTTGCTCGTTTGCTCCTTGCATTACCTCAAAGTAAAATCGCATTAGTTTGAGAACGCCGGGAATGAGAGTGAGAAAATGGAGTTCAGGATAGTTCTTTTTGTTTTCTTTTCATTTAGCTCTTATCGAAATCTGGCTGCTAACGCCAGCTTGGCGCCATCGAAGCGGGCGTGCAAAAATGATACAGTCGTTGAAATATGACCTTGCACACAAGAAATTGTGAACTTGGCTAGTTTTTTTTGTTATGAATGAACGTATACTACAACACATACGACCCACGTGTCGTGTGATAACCTCTAGGTCCGCCCTCTATCCCGCCCAAGAAAAGGCACCTATATATTTCTTTTTTTCTTTCTTTTTTCTCCCTTTTTTTTTTACAGTCGACTGACTGATATGCTGGAGGTGATTGTCTTGAATCCGTTTGGCGCAGATACGCCGAGCTGTTACACCGTGCCATGATCTTGGTGTCGCACGGACACTTTTGATCGCGATCAGGGTCGGTACGGATCGAGTTCGGCTCGGTGGTTAGCCAAACAGCGATTAAGGCCCGTGTTCATAAACCAACTTTATTTTAGGGGCGATTAGGGCCTAGCCTTGTCGTCGTCCGCGTCCGTTACGGGGAGTTTCGTGGATATTTCCCTCTATTCGCAGATGATTGTGTTGTTTACCGTGCAATTACTAACCCCTCTGATCATTCCACATTACAATGTGACCTCACCCACATACAGAACTGGTGTAACACTTGGCTCATGTTCTTGAATGTATCTAAAACTGTGTTAATGTCTATTCACCGTCGTCAAAATCACGTTGTTTATATCTACAGCATCAATAACAACCAGATTGCTACAATCGATTCATTTAAATATCTTGGTGTGTACAATTCGCGTGACCTAACTTGGACCTGTCATATTAACCACATAATCAATTCTGCTAATCGTACTATAGGGTATATACGCCGCAACCTTTCGCTCACGCCTCCTTCTATTAAAAAAGTTGCCATCGAAACCTTTGTCCGGCCTAAGCTGGAGTATGCGAATACAATCTTTGATCCTCACCACAATAACCTCACTTACGGCCTCGAATCTGTCCAGAACCGTGCGGTGCGATTTATACTATCTAACTATTCATACACCTCAAGCATCTCGGCACTAAAAGCATGGATTAACTTATCTGATCTGGCTAAGCGCCACAAAATTGCACGTCTTAACCTTTATCATAAAATTTTCCATTCCTTGCCTATAGATAACCAATACATCAGAAGAGTCCACCGCATTTCCCGCAACAGTCACTGTAACAAGAAGGAAAATCTGGGCTAGTTGGGTGTAGTTCATTTTGATCAGCTCACAGCGCAACATAAGACGAAGACGTAGAAGAAGAATGTGACAACACCAGCGCTGAACTCTCAACTAAAGTTTATTAGAAGGAAAGACACATATAAATACAGACACATCACCACAGCAACTGCGCTTGTGTGCAGCAGAGTCATCCAAATTACTCAGCACACAAGGAACACGTGCGTGCGTCACAACACTACATACAAACAAAACAGAAAAAAACCAGAAAAAAATTCGTAATCAATCGTGTGACGCATCCTAATTCGGCGCCAGACAAGACAGGTTACCCCTGAGATACTGTAACTCCTTCCAGCTAAGGGCCACTGACGGGTGGCTTATACATCTCTCCCCTGCTCTATCGATATACAAAGCCTCCATTATTTCCCTTGTGCTCTGCTGCCTATGGCGGAACAAACATTCAGTATCCCCCCGCTATCGGGTTGCAACCACAGTCTCTGCAGTGCGCACGGTAGGTGCAGACCGCCCGCAGACCTCAATGATGACAAGTGTTCCTTCAATCTGATATTCACACATCTTCCAGTTTGGCCGATATAGACCCGCCCGCGTGATAACGGCAACTTGTAAACAACGCCTGACTTGCATCTAACAAACTTATCTTTCTGCTTCTCGGAACAGGTTTCACAAGCCTTACCAACACCCGATCGCTTACCAACACCCGAGCAAAGAGAATAAAATGGTGGTTGTACCATATGTTCATAAGTTTTCGCACTGCCTGAAAATGTAGGGAGCAGATATGGGGTACGCGTGGCCTTGTCCGCCCCGAAAAAACTCGGGACTATCTGCTCACGGTTGCAGAAGAAGCGATCGGGTGTTGGTAAGGCTTGTGAAACCTGTTCCGAGAAGCAGATGGTGGTAAGAAAACCATTGCTTTAGTCGAAACATGAGTGTATGTAAATAAAAAATATTTACTATAGGCGAACAACAATTATAATTGTGAAGGAACAATATAAAACAGCTACAGGCACAAACCCTTTATACTAGTCGGCGACTTCAACGTAGCCATTATGGACCTTGGGACGGAGCTTTGTCGTGGACTCTTTATGTCAGTTAATGTGACTCATATCACATTTTATGGGGCAACGCTCGGGTAACATATGTGAGACACAAAAAAGGTTTAACAATACAGTCATATCAGTCATAACTGCTACAGAACAATACAAAACACCAACAAGCACAAACCCTTTATACTAGTCGGCGACTTCAACGTAGCCATTATGGACCTTGGGACGGAGCTTTGTCGTGGACTCTTTATGTCAGTTAATGTGACTCATATCACATTTTATGGGGCAACGCTCGGGTAACATATGTGAGACACAAAAAAGGTTTAACAATACAGTCATATCAGTCATAACTGCTACAGAACAATACAAAACACCAACAAGCACAAACCCTTTATACTAGTCGGCGACTTCAAAGTAGACATTTAGGACCTTGCGACCTAGCTTCGCCCACTCGTCATCATTCACTTCGTGGAGATGCGTAGATTTTAAATGCGAAACATTTCTTAGCGAACTTCGGCGACTTTGAGCGTATCTATCTATCTATCTATCTATCTATCTATCTATCTATCTATCTATCTATCTATCTATCTATCTATCTATCTATCTATCTATCTATCTAGCCGCCTACGACTTTGTGCTCCCCCCGGCCGTATCGTTAATGGGATTTATACCAAATTTGGTATGGCATAACATGACTGTATGACGAACGTAAATGGCTGGTCATATCATGAAAATCATGACTAACTTGTCATGAAAAGTATGATTTACATGCCACGCTCATGGCGCGCTCGCGGCCGTTTCGTTAGCTTGATATACACCAAATTTGGTATTGAGTGACATGACTGTATGCCGAACATAAATGACAAGTGGTAATATGAAAATCATGACTTCATGAGCGACATGACTTGCATTCCACGCTCATACCCAGTCGAAAAAAACACCAGTCCGTGTCTGGCGTATTTCTCCCGTTTCCGCCAGAGCGGGAATTCAGACACGGTTTCTGGCGGTCTGGCGTATACGACCGGTTTCTGGCGGTCTGGCGTATACGACCGGTTTGGCGTATACGACCGGTTTGGCGTGTTTTGGTGGGACCCGGGCTGGCGTGTTCTGGTGGGGACCCGGGCTGGCGTGTTTTGGTAAGAACCGGGCTGGTGTGTTTTTGCATGACAGGACCTCGTGTAATCCCTCTTTTTGTTATTAAATGCATTGTGGATGAAAATATGAACTTTTACGTGGCCATGGGCAAAAACAACAGGCTTGCACAGTAGTTCAGAACTGAAAAATGACTTCTCTGTTTATTTTTTCTGTCCTCGTCTCAGCTTGGTCTTCTGTGACCACCAGAAGCCTGATGTTCAGGGCGACCTGCTTCGCTTCCTTTTCCAAAAGGCTTTCGGCAGCACTGCAGGGCAAAAAGAGAAACAATTGATCACAAATTAAGATTCCCTAATTTGATAACTTAAGTTCAATATGTTTGTTGCAGATTTGTGCTGACTTCAGATCCATTTCTGTTCATTAAGAAATGCCTATCGATGAACTACGGCAGCTGACTAGGCCCACTAAGGAAGCACTAGCACTAAATATACATTTGCAAAGATTCTGCTATGTAGTCCTTATACAGCCTAACTACCAACAGAGGAACTAAGGTAGGACTACCGTTCCAACAAATTGTCACCTAACTTCTTACAAAGCTGAAATACACAATGCACGTTTAATGCTTTTAGGAATAACTTCGGGAAGGCTCACACCACAAGAAACTGCAACGGCTGGAATGTCAGTGCAACGATGGATAATATCACAGCTGAGGTTTTCCTTCCACAAAACATTACGGACAGTGAAGAACATGCAGCAGATGCCATCTAAATTTCAACAATATCAAATCATTTTTGCATGCAGTTACCTGCGAAAGCAAGTAGACATGCATTTCAGCATTTCACCCATTAGGCATGTGAGCATACTGAACAAAAATTTCGTCGCCGAGATAAATAGCCCTACTGAAAAACTGGGTGCTGAGGTTTGTTGAAAAAACCTTCACTTCAGCCAGAGACTAGCAGAAAATAGTGAATTTAATGCATTTTTATCGCCAACTGGCGCGTCTAGTGGCTGCGGCATGAACTAGAGAGGAAGTTACACGAAACCCGCCGGATACTGACTCACCAACCGTGCTTACTGCAAAATCGCTTACCAATCAACATTGCAAGCCGTGTTCTCAACCGGCAGCCAACAACGCCATAGCCGCGCTCGCGGCCGTTTGTTTGTTTTTCTAAACAGAGCTTGTGCCCACGTCTACGAATTTGCCATTTGTGTTGTGTGCTGCTACGTAATGTGAACGGTGAAGCACCTCGTACAGCGTAGAATGCCTCAACGTCGCTCTGCGCTAGGGTGTGCGAAAAGCAGCGTCGGGAGAGGCAAGCCCTGTCATACCTTGTCGACAGAGCCGAAGCTTCCAAGGATATGGGTTCGCGCTGCGCACCCATTGCAGCAAACGTAGGTGCCTACAAACCGAGACCTTTTGTGCTCCGAACACTTCAAGGATAGTAACTATGAGACCAGGAATGCTTTGCTGCTACGCTTCGGCATGTCAGCAAAATGGCAGCACCTGAAGCCGAGAGGCCTCCGTTTTGGAGGCTTCTCGAACTCTTAAGTCAAAATCACCACTTGTGGAACCACTGTCACTCGCACCTTGCATCTTTACGCGCTTGCAACACGCTCGGTAATTGAAGTGGTTTCTGAGGAAGAAGTGCTATTTTGCCTCCCATGTGGGGACAAGGCGGAGAGGTGGACAAAGGGAAGTGGCAAGGCAGGACGTGCAGCCGCCGCACTCTCACAATCCACTAAAAATACGGGCAAATGCTCAAAATTACGTGAAATAAACGCTGTGTATAGGAACAGTCGTGTCGTCCGAGTTGTATTTCAGTGTTTTCAAATTTTTGTTCAGTATCCCTTTAACTCCACTGCGTGGCCTCGATCCGCTTCAACTGAAGCTAACGCAACCGAGCACTGGAGACGGTATGTTTGCTGCAGGTAATGACAGATGGAGTGCAGATCGATTTCTCTAGTAAATTTCCTTTTCACTTCTGCCTGACAGGCAAGTCGAATACACTCACTTGGCAGGTCCGTTTTTGCCACATTTTGCTCGTGGCTACGTTCTCACGTGGGCCCATGAAATTCGTTGCCATACGCTTATCTCGGCGAAGAACCATTGCGTGCAACAGCTCATGCCCCTTTCTAGTTTGAAATCGCAGCTGCCGCTCGAAATTAATGATGTATAGGAAAAGCAGAGGAAACGCACGTTCATAACATTTGTAAATGTTGCACAATCAATAAATCTGAAATGCGGTGAACAACATTTACAAGCATTTGATCTGATTTTACAATATATCATTTCTTTCGAACAGCAGCTGTGATTTCGAACTCGAAAGGTGTGTTAGCTGTCGCACCCAATGGTTGATTGCAGAGAGAAGCATACGGCAACGAATTTTATGAGCATGCGTGGAACGTAGCCACGAGAAACATGGCGAAAATGGACCTGCCAGGTGAGTGCATTGAACCCACCAGTCATGCAGACGTGAAAGAGAAATTTACTAGTGAAATCGACCCACGTTCCATCTACTGTTGGCTGCAGCAAACATATCGTGTCCAACGCTGGGAGCGCTGGCATCAGTCGAAGCGAGTAAAGGCCCCGAGGCGGAGCGTTTCCAGTTAAGTGTGCTGACGGATGTACATTCTGTGGCTGGAAATAAACTTGCAGCTGTGCTTATAAACAGGGCACTGTAGTCGCCAAACTGGTAACAAGTTATAAAACGATATGCATACATGACAGAAAAAATACACACTACTGAAATATGTGAGCTTCCTCACTAACCTCTCTATGCTTTTTTTTTGTGGGGACAATGGCTGCTGTGCAGGCTTCTGGCCGCCTTTTACAGCAAAACGGTCTGACAGAGTTCCCGTGAAGCTCCTACGTGTGCGGGCCTCTGTCGACCATATTGTGATGGTGGACCACTTTCCCAAATGGAAGTCCTTTTGAACTCCCATGAGCCGACTCTAGGCAGCCCTTGAGAGCATCACACCATTAGCCAGGTCAACCTGCACACACACAAACCAAAAATTATTTCTTCAGCAAACAGCACTGATTACTTCATCCTGATGACAAAAACTAGGTGCTCAGTTTCGAAAGCTCTGAACTACACTTTGAAGTGAAACACATATAGCAGAACCCCGCTGATTCGTCTTTGAAGGAACCGTAAGAAATGAACTGAAGGGCTGGGATATACAAGAGCTGAAAAACAGGCCAAATGAGAAAAAAAATTCTAGTGCTGAACTGCACAGAACTTAATTTGAATTTGTACGCTTGAAAAAAACTTCAAAGTTTCCCGCAGCATTTACTTATCGCAGATAAGCATGAAAAGCTTCTCGAGCACCTGCAGTGTCACATCCTCTTAATAAATCTAGTGCCACCATGGCGAAAACCCGGCAAGCGCTCTTTTTTGACAATACCGTCGTGATATTTGTCACCAGGTGTGTCAGTCAGTGTCTCTGAGCGATAACACAGCACTGTTGGCAAAGTGTCGGACTGCTGTGGCTCATAGTATATGACCGAACACCTCACCAAAGTGAACGTATCCCCAAAAGCGATCGTCCAAGAAAATGACCCCTGCTTTTTCACCAACTCCTACATTTCCCCCCACCGGTGGCTGGCACTCGCATTGGCACAATCAGCCATGTTCTAGTAGACATATAGAACCTCAGACGTGAGAATTGCATCACCTACAAAAATGTAATCAACGTAAGCGAGTGTTGGCACCGACAGCTGAAGGCATGAAAGAACTAAGCAAATGCAGCACACTCGCACTACGCTTGCACGACCACCCCGACAAGTCAACAACCCCAAGAAAAACAAAGCGAGCATAAGAAGACAGCAGACTCCTCTGAATGAGTCCATATGTGACAGTGGAAACAAATGCAAACCTCTAAGGCAGGGGTCTTAAACGAGTGGCCCCGGGGGCCGCATGCTGGCCACGAACTGTTTGCTAGTGGCCCCGCAGCTTCACAAGGAATAAACTTTTGCGACTTTGCTAAATGGTATTCACAATATTTTCTCACCTATTGCAATTAATAATGCTTCGTTAGGGGGAGCTACTGAGACAGGACGGGTCTCGCGCATTTTTTTTCCTGGGGCACCCCGTGCGGTCACTATGTGTAAACATCATGGTAGAACAAAAACTATTTTAAAATTTGTCACTGTGCAGACCGGTATGGATATCTTTCTTGAAACGTACATCAAACCTCCTGCATACATGAACTCTATATGAGACATGGGAAAGGCATTCTTCCAAATTGCAACATTAGGCGACATTCTGTTCAAACCCCACCGCCCCACTCCGACTTTCTTTACAGTACCGGCCCATGCATGCATGAAATGTAAAAGGACTAACGTACTAAGTGTAGGTATTACGGTGCGGATGCATATCAAATGTAGCAGTTTAGCGGCATAGTACGATAGTACGTCATGACGGTATCAGCACGCATTGTAGTGTTGTAGACGATGCACTATCAAGAGCAATATGAGCTGGAACACCAAATTCATGTTTACTTAACGATTACTTGTAACGTACTAATATGAACGTGGTGTACAAAATTGCAAGAGATATATCTCCACTAGGGCATATGGTGTTATGAACACCTTTGTGCCTACCACTTGCACTTTGCCGCTATGGCCTTTAGAAGGTAATTTCAGTGTTCCTTCTGATATTGCTCATTACTAACTATACATATATCTACGGCATGGTCACCGGTAAGCCAACAGATGAAAACACAACCGTCGTTCGCAAAATGCGATGAAAAACTGTCACTGACCGAGTCTGATGAAATTATCTGACATTTCGGAACCGTATACGGGGCCCTTCTTCACTGAGCTGGACGGGAATCGTCAATTATGTAGCCAGGAGGTGATGCAACGAGCGTGCGTAAATGGCCGGCATAGTTCCTGTTGTTCTATTCATTGGAGCCGGCGGGATGACACATTCTTTTTCTTGGCGATGATAGTAGCATTATCCCACTCAATGGTGTGATTATGGTCATCCGCATGCTCAGCAATGGCGTTCGTCGTGTGACTGTCATTAGTCACGTCACGTTGGTGCTTCCTGAGCCGTCGGGAGAACATTCCTGTTTCACCAATATACACTTGACATTCAGAGCACGGTATCTTATACACTACACCTGGAACGATTCACTTGGCAGCCTGTCTTTTACATTCACGAGCTGGTTCTGGAGCTTGCTGGTCAAGACATGCGCAATGCGCAAATCCTATCTTGAAAATACGCGTGAAAGTGGCTCGCTGATTGCCTTCGACGTAAGGTGTGGCTGCATGTGGACAAGTTGTCGCGCTGCTCTGTGAGCTTGATTGTAGCATCCGCTTTCCAGCTTTAGAGATAAAACAATCAGGATAGCCATTGCGGCTTAGCTCCCGGTGGATCGTCCGTTGTTCCTTCTTTAGTGCATCGCGATCTCAGCTGACCCGTACGGCCCGTGTTACCAAGGATGACACTACAGATGTCTTGTGGCTGATGGGATGATGCGAATTAAAACTGAGATAACGACCTGAGTGCGTGGGCTTCCTGTATACTTAGAAGGCAAGGGAGCCCCCCATCCCGGCATGCCTTAACATCCAAAAAAGGCAGCATGTCCTTCTCGTGTGCAACGGTAAACTAAGTTCGCATTCTGGGCGTTCAGG
The DNA here is from genome assembly GCA_030522465.1 of Rhipicephalus appendiculatus. Classification (NCBI taxonomy): domain Eukaryota; kingdom Metazoa; phylum Arthropoda; class Arachnida; order Ixodida; family Ixodidae; genus Rhipicephalus; species Rhipicephalus appendiculatus. Next base: position 9,694 of record JALIZH010022012.1, on the reverse strand, counting down.
CAGTGCAAGAAGTGTTAAAGGTCTCGCTTCTTCAAAATGCGGAAGCAGTCATCGACGTACCGGTTAAACACTTTGGGTGCTGGAGTGAACATTGCCAGGACCTTTCCCTCCAAGGCTGCCATTACTAGATTAGCTGTAGTGACTGATATTGACGCTCACATCGCCGTACCATGCGTTTGCTGGTAAATGCCACCATACGAAAAATATGTGTTGCTGAGACAAAACCGCAGCCACTCCCTAAGTTCGAAGACATCAAAGGGGCTGTGACCAGGAGGACCACTGTCTGCTTTTAGGGCTTCTTCGCACATGGTTACAGCCAAGTCCACTGGGACACCTGTAAAGTGTGACGTGACGTCGAACGAGACCAGTGTCGTCTTCACTCAGTGTGACGTCCTGTACCTTGAAAACAAGATACAATTTGGCACTGCTCACGTCCCAACTAGCAAGCTCCGGAAGCAGCTCATGAATGTAAAAGACAGGCTGTCGTGTGAATCATTCCCAGGTGTAGTATATAAGATACTGTGCTCTGATTGCTGTCAAGTGAATATTGTCGAAACAGGAAAGTTAACCCGACACCTCAAGGAGCACCAACGTGACATGACTAATACGTAACATGACGAACGCCATTGCTGAGCGTGCGTAATATTATAATTAAACCATTCTGGGATAATGCTACTATCATCACAAAGGAAAAAAATGTGTCATCCCGTCGGCTCCTAGAATAAGACAACAGGAATTATGCCTGCCATTTACGCGCGCTCACTTGCGTGACCTACTGGCTACATAATTGCCGACTACCACTACAGTTCCGTGAACAAGGAACCCATATGCGGTTCCAAAACACCGGATAATTTCTTCACACCACACTTTTGTCGAACTCTTGACTATGACTAGGTAAAATGCAACAGCTGCAGTTCGAGTCATCAAAGGGTGATACAAGCCTGTCATATATCACCTACAATGAGAGCAACGTGCACGCTCTCACCAAAGGTAACAATCAATGTGTACCTTATTTTACTAAATGACAACTACTCACTTTCGCAACCACTTTAAATCTCAGAATCTCACTTTGTGCTCATTGACAATGTCGAAAGGACATTGACTGCAAGTGCATTTGCAAATTGGACAGACTGCTCCTAGACTACATGTAGGAAACAAAGTCATACCTTTTTATTTAACTGATGCCATAGGGTATGCTAGCAATAAAAAAGAAAAGAAAATGAAGCTTTGGGCCTGCTCATCCACTCCAACAGTCGTCCACGGAAACACTAGACAGAAGGAAATCGTAGAGAGACTGTTGCAGCTAAACCGAGAAGTTCATGATTGAATTATGCAGGAATATGTATATCTTGACTAAGAAGTGCTGGCTTGGCGCGAGCAGAAAACTAAAGAGTGAGACATGTGCTCTCGTCGTGGCAATTGCTGCGGCATCACCATGAGCACTACCCACGAGCGCTCGCACACGTTGGTAGAGCTCATGCGCCTGAAAACAGTCGATTATGAGTACTTGCCTACGGCACTACTCCACAGACCCTACTGAATGAAAAAATGAGGAAGCCGACCACAAGATGGCGAACTGTGTAGTGATCCATGGAAAAATAGCAGCGTGAAAAACGAGACGATGCACACAGGGAGAACAGACAAGTACAAGCGCTGACTTTCAACTAAGCATCTTTAATCGGAATCACACCGCCAAGCGGTACATGCGCAAACAACACTCGCTCTTCTTTCCTAACTCAAAACCAAAAGCACACACATGTCACATGTCTCATGTAGTCCCAAGCTACGAAATTTCCTTATCATGTAGTGTTACCGACGCCTGACTGACACATGCAAGTGACTGCTTAGAAATGTGAGCGGCCTCAACAATTTCACGTGCTTTCTGGCTTCTGTGTTTATACAGAATAGAAGAAGAGCCAAAAACAGGAGTGCACCCACAATCGCAGCAATGCATTGATAGATGAGAGCTAGCGGGGCCTTTCAAGGAATTAAAATGCTCCCTTAATCGCACATTAAGGCACCGCCCCGTTTGCCCCACGTAAACGCGGTTGCATGACAGAGGTATTGAATAAACAACGCAGGAGCAGCAAGGTACATAGCTGTGGGCATGCTTAACAGTGCAACCTAATGTTACATCGACCTCTTTGTTCTTTGCGCGGCGGTCCACCTTCACACATAGTCTGCTCAACTTGTTTCGCGCCGAGATCAAAACCCGTACATCGAAGTGGTTGGCAACCTTCTTGAGTGTGTGAGTAAAACCATGAATGTATGGTATCACAGCGACTTTCTCGCCTGTTATTCGGGCTGGCTTAGGTTCATTGTTGCCGCCTTTTTTTATTTTCTTAAGTAGCTTCTCGCAGGTAGCAGAGAGCAACTCAAGCGGAAAACCAGCTTGCGTCAATTTGTTCACCTGACAGGTGAAACTAGAAGCCACTAAATGATGACAAGATTTGGTCATCGCAGAGTGAAGGCAGGAAAAAGCAATAGCATTTTTTACTAACTTTGTGTGACCTGAACTGTACTTCAACAAAGGTTTTACCGACCTGGGTGCGTACTGCCAGCAGACATGATTCAGAGTGAACACTACCTTTAAATCAAGGCACTGAATTGTGTCATCCTTCAAAAATTCAGATGTAAATTTCAGCCCAAGACCTTTTTGCTCAAAACTGCTCAAAATTTTCGCGGCCATGAAGTCATAATCATCATTGTCAAAGAAAACTAAGTAATCGTCGACATAGCGAAAAACTTTAGTTGTGAGCTTACGAAGTACAGTCTGTAGCATCCTCTCAACTTTACCGACCTGGGTGCAGTACGCACCCAGGTCGGTAAAACCTTTGTTGAAGTACAGTTCAGGCCACACAAAGTTAGTAAAAAATGCTATTGCTTTTTCCTGCCTTCACTCTGCGATGACCAAATCTTGTCATCATTTAGTGGCTTCTAGTTTCCCCTGTCAGGTGAACAAATTGACGCAAGCTGGTTTTCCGCTTGAGTTGCTCTCTGCTACCTGTGAGAAGCTACTTAAGAAAATAAAAAAAGGCGGCAACAATGAACCTAAGCCAGCCCAAATAACAGGCAAGAAAGTCGCTGTGATACCATACATTCATGGTTTTACTCACAGACTCAAGAAGGTTGCCAACCACTTCGATGTACGGGTTTTGATTTCGGCACGAAACAAGTTGAGCAGACTATGTGTGAAGGTGGAGCGCCGCGCAAAGAACAAAGAGGTCGATGTAACATTAGGTTGCACTGTTAAGCATGCCCACAGCTATGTACCTTGCTGCTCCTGCGTTGTTTATTCAATACCTCTGTCATGCAACCGCGTTTACGTGGGGCAAACGGGGCGGTGCCTTAATGTGCGATTAAGGGAGCATTTTAATTCCTTGAAAGGCCCCGCTAGCTCTCATCTATCAATGCATTGCTGCGATTGTGGGTGCACTCCTGTTTTTGGCTCTTCTTCTATTCTGTATAAACACAGAAGCCAGAAAGCACGTGAAATTGTTGAGGCCGCTCACATTTCTAAGCTGTCACTTGCATGTGTCAGTCAGGCGTCGGTAACACTACATGATAAGGAAATTTCGTATCTTGGGATTACATGAGACATGTGACATGTGTGTGCTTTTGGTTTTGAGCGAGGAAAGAAGAGCAAGTGTTGTTTGCGCATGTACCGTTTGGCGGTGTGATGCATATATGTTTTATTTCCGATTAAAGATGCTTAGTTGAAAGTCAGCGCTTGTACTTGTCTGTTCTCCCTGTGTGCATCATCTCGTTTTTCGTGCTGCTATTTTTCCATGGATCCATACCAACTGGCCCAGCTTTCTACACTTATGTAGTGATGTTTCAGCACGCAGAACGAGAGCCTCATTGTAAACAAGGCTAACATTCTGGGTGCGAAAGAGTCAATACAAACTTCCACATCTTGTGGTCGGCGTCCTCGTCTTTTTATTAAATGATTCTTTCCAACCAAATCGGTGCCTGTCAAAGCCTTGATTTCATCCACGAACCCTATATACAGCTTGTCCCTTGTGTAGTAGAGCGACACCTTACAGGCACGTTTGACCACGTTGGTGTTGACCTCTACGGCCCCCCTTCCGTACAGTGCTTCAGGAAACTGGCGGATTACTGTCAGCGTCAGTCACCTGACACGCTATGCTGAGACAGCAGCTCTCCCGGCAGTGACCGCCCGCAAAGTTGCTCTTTTCATTCTTGGCATCTTCGTTCCATGCCAAGGTGCTCCGCGGGAACTACTCAGTGATAGGGGTCGTGTTTGTGTTGGATGTCATCCAAACCGTCCTCGCTGAATGCAACATCATTCTGTTCACTCTGTTCCCATTTCTTGCTGTCGTTGCTGCCATTGAGTGCTATTCAATTCTTGACTCTTTTGTGATAGTAGTATTTACTAACACATGGCTAAAACGGACAGAGAAAACCGGAATGAGTTGCGCGAGCTCCGCGCTGAACTGAAAGCGGTGACGGACAGTATTAAGTTCATTAATGATGAGTTTGAAGATATGAAAAAGAAATTGAAGGAAGCTCGTGAAGAGAGAGAGGCCTTGAAGAAAGATAATGACAGCCTCCGCGCAAAATGCAAAGAAAATGAAAATGAAATTCAGCAGCTGCAGAAAAGGCTTGCGCAGTCTGAGCAGTACTCCCGTAGGTCCAACATAGAAATAAAAGGGCTTATTGAAAAAGAAAACGAAAATGTTGGTGCCCTTGTGACGAAAATTGGTGAAGTGATAGGAGAGCCTATTGCCGCTGCCGACATAGAAATATGTCACCGTGTACCAACCAGGGAAGCAGGCAAATCGAATGTTGTCGTGCAATTCAGAAGTCGACAAAAGAGAGACACTGTTCTTGAAAAGGCGCGGAAGGCAAGGCTAAGAAATAACCAAGTAGGAATTCCTGACGATGCACAGGTATTCGTTAATGAACATCTGTGCCCAGCTCTAAAACGGCTTCTATCGTTGACCGTAGCCAAGAAACGCGAGTTTCAATGGAAGTTTGCATGGACGAAAAATGGAAAAATCTTTGCGCGGAAGTCAGAAACAGCTAGAGTAGTGCACATTCAATCGGAGAACGACTTGCAAAAGATCGTGTGAAACGAAACATTCTTCGTAGCTACGTTTGCTTGTTTACTTTTAAAGCTTTAAAATGTATTACGAATACGGTTTGCCTTCTGAAATCACGTTACCTGCGCACACGCAGCCCGTTGTCACTGCGATCCACATGAATACTCGCTCTCTTGTGTGCCAGCAGGATGAAATTTCTGCCTTTCTTAGCAGTTTCCATTTCACTTTTGATGTAATCATGTTCTCTGAAACATGGTACACTGAAAACAGTGACATTCTGGTGTTGAATGGTTATGCGCGCTTTTTTACAAACAGAATGACTCGAGGGGGGCGGGGTGGCCATGCATGTTAAGAGCACTATGCAGTGCAATTTGATGCAGCAGTTTTCATGTGCGACTGCTGACTATGAAACGGTATGCGCAACATCTGATAGCACTTTATTATTGGCTGTGTACCGTCCCCCCTTCTGGAAACGTCAGCAAGTTCTTAGCATATCTTGAAAAAGTACTAGACTATGCAGCTTTGAACAGCTATAAACTTCTTCTTGGTGGTGATATGAACATTAACGTGCTTGACCCCAACTTATCACGTGAATTCTCCCTCGTGATAAGTGCCTATGGGTTCTGTAGTGTAATCAACACGCCCACCTGTGTATCTGTACGTAGCCAGTCTGCTCTTGACAATTTCATCATTAGCATAGACACGTCAATCAACGTAGCCGGCACTGTTGTGGCATTAGTGACCACTGTCCGGTTTTTATTGTGTACTCTTCCACTACTCGCAAGAATGAACAGCGTAAATCAACCATGCGATACAGGCCTATATCAAGTGAAACTATCAATTCATTTCGCACATGCGTGATGAACTCCGACTGGTCTTCCATATATTCGAAGAATGATGCTTCAGAAGCCTACAATCAGTTCATGCTTATCTTTCGTCGCATATACAACATATCCTTTCCATACAAAACAGTAAAATTGAAAAAGAAGATTAGAAAACCGTGGATCCGTCCTGAACATATAAAAATGATCAATGAAAAAAACAAGTTATTCAGGAAATTTTTGCGTTCGCGCGAATCCTCGGACCTTGCAACATTCAAGAAATACAGAAACAAATTAAACAAAGATCTCAGAAAAGCTAAGGATTCCTATTATCATCACCTGTTTTATGATGCCCAAAAGAAACCAGACATAACTTGGAAAATTATAAACGACGTGCTCAATCCAAAAAGTCCCGATTCTCTTGAGTTGGAAATAACTTTAAACAATAATAAAATCTCTGGCACTCCCTTGGCCGAAGAATTCAACGAGTATTTCACAAACGTGCCGGCAGCCACACTGGTCCCTACAGACGCGGGGCTCAAAGGTAAGTGCCCGCAAACTATATTTTTGGAACCAACAGATAATGCAGAAGTTTGCCGAACATTTGTCGGACTAAAAAATAGTAAAGCAACAGACATCGATGGGCTCCAAGTTAGTCCTGTAAAATACGTGATTGATATTATTGCACCCCACTTAACATACATATTTAATTTGGTCTTAGAATGCGGTTCTTTCCCTAGTGCAATGAAAACAGCCAAAGTGTCAGTCATATTCAAGGGTGGTGATAAAAACGACTTGGGCAATTACAGACCAATCTCAATACTGCCAATATTTTCCAAGGGTCTGGAAAAAATTATTTTCTCTCGTCTTATTAGCTTCCTTGTGAAACGTAACGCTCTAAACGACTGTCAACATGGTTTCCGCAAAGGACGCTCTACTGAAACCGCACTGCTTGTCCAGAAGGAATTAATTATCAATAACCTAGAAAAAGGAAACCTAGTTCTCGGAGTATTTATTGACTATAGTAAGGCATTTGACCGTCTACAACACAACAATCTTTTAACAAAGTTGATGGCCTACGGTGTACGCGGAGTGGCTCACTCTCTGATGAGTTCGTATCTGCTTGATCGTAGGCAGTGCGTTGTCATAGGAAATAGTATTTCCTCAGGCAGGGCGATAAGGCCAGGTGTCCCACAGGGCAGCGTCTTAGGCCCCCAGGCCCCCTTCTGTTCGACATCTACATTAATGACATGACAGACATGCAGAACGAGGCAACAATCGTTCTATACGCGGATGATACCAGCCTCTTTGTATCTGGTCCAGAGGCTAGCGAGGTCATTCGTAAGGCGAACGCGCTCCTTTCTACACTATCAGAATGGTCCTCCCGCAACGGCCTTAAAATTAATAACAAAAAATCAAAAGCAATCCTGTTTAGGACCAGGGGCAGGCAGGTACCTTTATGCGACGAACTACTACTTGATAATGTACCAATTGAGATTGTTAATGAACATAGGGTACTTGGTGTCGTTTTCAATAGTGTGCTGAATTGGACACCCCATGTTGATATATTGTCGAAATCCTTGGTATCAGCAACAGGTGCCTTGTCACGACGTCGCCATTTCTTTCCGGAAAAGGTGAAATTACAAATTTATCAGGCACTTTTTGCATCCCACATGAACTACTGCACGCTTGTGTGGGGCACCACTACAAATACTAACATACACAAACTTCTTGTTCTTCAGAAACGTGCACTTCGAATTATCGCCAACGTTCCACATCTCCACACAACATTACCTCTTTTCGCTAAATTTAGCATAATCAGAGTTACTGAGGTATATCAGTTTCGTTTACTCTATTCATACTTCTTTTCCTCTAAAAAGTTCTCTTCACTTCTAAAATCGCTGTCGGGACTACAACGGCAGTTCAGTGACCAACGCACCCGTAGTCAGGACAAATGGCTTGTCCCGAAAAGGCGTACTAATTACCTAATGCAATCAATCGTCTACAATGTCCCTTATCTTTTCAATAAGTATGAAAACGAAAATATTGATGTTCATGCCTTAACCCGGAAAGAGATGAGACATCTTTTTCTTATTCCAATGATCCATGACGCTTGTGTCTGAGAACAACTATGTAGACTTGCTAAACGATTGCTAAAAGTATCGCTCTCTTTCCTTTATGGTGTTTATTTCTATGCTATTTATATTTATGGTATTTACTTTTAGTTTTAATTATCACATGAAGTTGCATTACTTTACTGCTTTTTGCTTTTCAATAACGCTGTCAAATGACCACTGTTGTACACAAACTCATTTCTTGTATGTTCTTATTAATACGTTGTTATTATACAACTCATGTACACTTATTTACTTTACTTTGTTGTACGCTGTGTATAGTGCTGCCATAAAGGGCCTTCAGGCACTCTCAAGCTGTTTGCAACAGCTTTTCGCCTGAAGGACCCCCCAACAAATTGTAAAAACTGTTGGAAATAAAGATTTGATTGATTGATTGATTGATTCACCGGAAATCGACCGCCTACCATCCGCAGACAAATGGTCTAACCAATTGGTTAAACCGCACATCCGGTGACACGTTAAGGATGTATACCTCTTCCGACCACACCACCTGGGACACCGTACTGCCTTTTGTTACCTTTGCATACAACAATGCGGTGCAAGCGCCTACCAGCTTTTCCCCCCCTTCTTTCCTTTGAACGGCCGCGAGCCTTCCCACCCACTGGACACCATACTCCTGTACCGACTTGATGACTCCGAGTGCACTCACATTTCTGAAGTCGCCCGATACACCAAAGACTGCCGCCAGTTGGCGTGTTCCCTGACTAGCGAAGCTCAAGGTCGACAAAAGACACTGCATGACGACATTCATCACCCAGCTCCCACGTTTGCTGTTGGCTCACTTGTTTGGCTATGGGTACCACCCCACGTCCCTGGCCTCTCTTCTAAACTTCTGGCATGGTACCATGGTCCGTACCGTATCACTGATGCCACCTTGCCAGCGAACAACATTGTCAAGCCCCTCAGACAATCCACCTTCAAGGAAGTGAGACCGTACATGTCGACCGTCTAAGTCATACTACGACCCCGTCATTCTACCTACTCCCCGAGTCGCCAGGATGGCTACACTTCACTCCAGGGGTATTGTAGTGGAGCAGATGTACCAAAGGGCACAACAGGGACGACAAAGGGGACGTCTGTGAAAGAGGGCGACAATAGGACTGGTGCTGTGCGAGAGCTTGTGCCATCTTTGCCAGCCTTGAACTGCTTTATCATGCGGTCCTTATTCATTACGACCTTATAGCCTATATAAACCTCATCACACGCGTAACTTTAGTCAAAACTTTAAAAATGAAAGGCACTCATTAATTATGCTTAGCTACTCAAGGTCCTAATTATTGCCTGGAGATAAAGCATGATTCCGGAGTTGTAGAGCACTTTCAGAAACCATTAAGTGATTTACTTCCTGGATAATGCTTCGCAGATCCATTTTAGTGAACAGCAAAAAAAAAATACATGCCATGAAATGTGAGAAGAAAACAAAGCCACGTGACAGAGAACTTGCACACTGTTATCATTGCCGCTCTTTCAGAGCACATCTGTGAAAGTATATATGTATACAGTATATCGTACATCTATGCATGATATACTGCGAATCGTAAGCAGTGCAGAATAAGTCACAATCAAGGTTACAACCACACAAGGCCTAGGCGGTTCTGTGGTAAGTGGCTATTGAATAGTCTGCTTAATTGCAACAACTTGTCTAGAAACATGTCTATACAGATTACGTGCT